>AWOL01S0070444.1:0-19300 GCA_000715115.1 Nicotiana otophora | reverse complement strand
AAAAAAAAAAAAAAACACCAATAATGATTCAAATTCAAATTCGGATCCATCTAATTATAACTCAGATGGATCTCCTTATCCTGATTTTGTTATAGACGACTACAAACCTTATTTGCTTGTGGAACGAGATGATAATTTTCGATTGGTAAAACACACTGATCCTTGTGATTCTTCTCACATTGTACACAAATGGGTATATGAATCTTGCCTTGGCCATAACTTGGAGTACTAGCAGTATAATATTTTTGTCTATTTTGCTTATAATGTGATGACTTTTGAACACTCTAGTCTTGGAATAGTAAAACTTTTTCTTTTTAGATGGACTTCCATAATCTGAATTACCATTTCTAAATTTTTTTCTCTTCTTCTAGCTTCTTCTTAGTCTATTCTTTCCTAAGTGAAAGCAGCTGAGACTAGCATGAAAAAACTCTCAAGTTGTAGGATCGCTACAGTTTTCTAGATGGAACCATTTAAACCTTCTTCAAATCTTCTGTACCTATCTCTTTTATCAGTAATAATACCTCCAGCGAAAAAGCCTTAACATTTTTTGTTGATACTCTATAGTACACATACTCCCTTTCCTTAAATTCAGAAACTCTTGTTTTTGCATCATAATAGACAACGGGGACATATTTTGTACAGAGTGCATTCACAAAGTCATTCCAAGTAAGCACCAGAGGTTTTACTTTTGTATTAGGTACACTTATCCACCAATTATATGCTTCTTTTTGTAGAAGAGAGATAGCATACTTAAATTTGGCAACTTTTGTGCACTCTAGTTGTTCAAAAACTCTCTTCACGTGCTCAAGCCATTGTTCAGCTTCTGTGGGATCAGTAGTGCCTTCAAACTCAACTTTGTCGCGCCCCGTTTTCTCGTGAAAGCGGGTTTCGACATGTGACAACTCTTTTAAATGGGTATTAAAAGAGAAGAGTCGCCACCTAACGATTTTAAGGTGCGTTAGGGCACCTATTTGCAAATAACTCTGTTTTAACTAGTCAACGTCACCAAAGAGGGTAAGGGCTTAAATTACCTCGAAGAGAAGGTGTTAGGCACTATTCGAAGTCTACAACTGTGGGTCCCGACCAAAGTTTATGCTTATGTGAATTATAGATTATAACTGTCCTAAGCGATCATATAAGTAAAGGAAGACATGGAATTTAAAGGTTCTATTACGAACACGTGCAAAGAAAACCGGACAATAATTAGACTATATAGATAATCAATACAAGTCTTTACAGTACAACTTGATTAGTCTATATTTGATAATGAAGTGTGAACAACAAACATATAAAGAAAAGGCGGTGGGGGAGGGAGGGGGAGGAGGGTTCCTAAGTTCTTTAGCATAAAGGACTACCTCGTGCAACATAAATAATACTTCGCAACTTCCTTAAAGTAGGGGTTGCTCATATTACTCAACGGGTACAGACTATCATCTCCTGCTACCCGATTACTATGTTAAAGTTATTTACCTAAAGGCGTTCTAATTCAATTCTAGATCATGTCCTATGCGTGCATTACCCGTCACATGCCTATGGTCCATGAGGCTTTGGACCTACTATTGGGTGGTTCTAGACTCTACTTAGAATGCTCAAAAATGGTAAAACTAGCCCACATTCAAAACATATAGGACTACACATAAATGCAAGAAAAGGCTCAAGTTAACCTCCACACATAAGAAACAAATTGCACGCATGCACATTCAGTAGTAGACAATTTTTAGATGCATTAGAGTAGGCATGATTTTTATGTGATTCCGATTTCCAGAATTGTACAAGCGGTACTGCAGCTTTAGACTAACTCATAGGTAGATTAGAAGCATTGCAAATCCTATAGGCATGATCTCTAATTTTTTGTGCAATGAGGCAGTGAAACGATCCCAGAATTCTGAACTACCGGTGCTGATTTTTATAGACATGCTTCTTAGGCAGGTGATAGTATCATATAAGCAAGATTTCTAGTGGTTGGAAATTTAAATTGATTTTATGATACTTTATTCCTATAGGCATGTCATCTAAGTGTGGCAATATAATGAAGCAACAAAAATAGTTGATTTAGATCCTATAATCATGATATCTAGATGGGCAGTACACTAAAAGCAATAGAAGTGATTGACCAATTGATTAGTTGGAGTCCTATAGGCATGGTATCTAGATTAACAAAGCATATTTTATTACATCCTATAGGCATGCTGTCTAAATGCACAATAGTAACATAGAAACAAGTATGACAAATACTTGGACTAACGTGCTTGAACAATGTACAAGTGAGGTGTGCATGATTCCTATAGGCATGATTTCTATGAGTATGTAGAATATGAGAGTGTAGAACAAAGTGGCAAACAAAGCATGTAAACCCCTATAGGCATGCTCTCTACCCATTCATATGAAGATTAAAGGATACCCGCTTCCCATTCCACTAATTCCCCCAACTGTCTCGTTTACAAATTATTACAGGCCCAAAATAATGAATATGAGTATAAATATTACACGCTGAACAACTGCAGGCCCAAATAAAAATAACCCAGCATAGCCTGGGTCTTCAACAGGTTCATTCTCACTCGAATAGCAGACCTAGATCCAAACGCATCTCAAACAGGAGAGTGTGTCCATTTGCACAGCCCAGGGCCACACATGAACTCATGCCAAACCCAACAATTACAGATAAACCACTTAACCATATAAGCTAATGAACCCCACATAGCAATCAATTAAACAACCTTGAAGTAATACCTTATAGGGACATGATTACATGACATTCAACAAGATTCACATAAAAGCATATTGGCACTTGCATTTTAAAAGATAGGGTGACAAGATTGGTCAAACAAGGGCTTGAACATGAAACTAGGAGAACCAGTAGAACTTAGTCTTCACGTGACATGAAAAACCAACAACATAGGTTCATAACAAGGGAAAGAATATATCATGCGCAACATTAGCAGAGTTGGAGAGGCATGTCACTTAGGTTAACATGGTAAGCACACATATATACTTAGTTTTTCAGAACAACAAGTTTATAGTAAAGCATGAGCCAGAATTAGCCTAAAAGAGACTCAAAAACTAGGAGTCTAAGGCATCAAGGTCTGATAGAGTCATAGTCAGAGGATGACAATTACACATAGTAAACAAGCAAGTAGGCATGGTCTGCGACAATCAACAAGCAACCTAACATGCTGAGTATAACATAGATTCCAAGGTCTAAAGAATTCATGGTGGGCATACATATCTATTTAAGGTTAAAAGAAACAGGCAGACCCCAGGGCTTATGCCAGTTAACTATGCATAATAGAAGAAGCTAGGTATATTGAAAGTCAATTAGAAGTTTTAGGCAATACTAAAGAGTGCAGGATTGAACAAACAACATCAGGAAGCAACATGTTAGGCTAAACACTGAGACAATAATGGGCACATAAGGCTCATGTAAGCAGGAAAATAGAAGAACATACATGAAGGATTCATCAGAAAAAAATTCACTCATGCAAGTTCTGGGTAGGAGATAATCTCCTTAAGAATGCAAGAACCCAAGTCAAGGCATGGGAAATGGCTCTTGAAGAGCAATAGGTAATCAGAATAGCAGAGCAAGCTGAAGGTAATCAAAAATCATACACATATAATAGGCATGCATCGAAGCTTAGAATTCAAGCAGGTTTAGATACTAGAATAGCACAGGGGTATAGGATAATGCTAAGGCAAACATGAATACGAACATAGGCAGACAATATCATATTGATTCACAAAGGCCCGAATGACATGAACACAAGCAAACGAGAATAGAATTGAAAGAGTCTCATTACTCACCAGTTTGCAGAATTAACGAGCTAATAAGGTAGAAATTAAGAGCCATCAGCTTGCTTATTAGTAACAAGGAGAGAACAACAGAAACCCCAAAATTCTCAGTGTGTCAGAGTTCGTAAGGGTCTCAGATGAACCCCGGACAGTGCTCACACTGAGAGAGGTCTAATAGTCAAATTTCGGTTGCCTTGGCTTTCAACCGGCCAAAATCAAAGTCTTAGAATAATGTAGAATGAGTGAGAGTGAGAGAGTAGTGGTAGTAACAATAGTCAAGCGATGGTCGTCAAGATTTAGAAGGGAACGAGGAATGGAGGTTTTTTTTTATAGTAGTAGAAATGGATTGAACAAACATGGAAAAAAATCAATCAAGCACAAATAAGGAAAGAAAATATTATACGCAATCAATAATAGAACCGATAAAGGAGAAATCTAAATTCGAACCCTAGTTGGGTCCAACCAACTGTAAATCGAACCAGAGATGCAAAATCGTTCCTCGCTGAGTGTATATAGACTAAATCATCATCCAAATTCCTAGAATTGAGTCTGCCTGGTCTGTTTTGTAGAGAATACTTTCCAAAACCAAGCAAGTAGGTACCTATGTGATACCATAAAGGAGCAACCAATAGCAAAGGAACACAAATATGGTAAGCAAATAATGAGCGAATCCCATTGTTAACGGGATTAGGAGAGGGTTTGAAAAGGGAGGCGACAAGGTTTCTTCAGATAAAGGGGGAACGTTCTAGAGATTTAGGGGCGGCGGACGGGTAGAAATGGGTTAGGGTTTTTGGGTGAGGGGATATAAAGAGATAGGTAGGTTTATTATGGGACGTTGATCATTTAATATCAACAACTAGGATTAAATGGGAAGCCGAGTGGGTTATTTGAAGGGGTTCGACCGAGTTGGCTTAAAAGGACGCTTGGTTTGGGCTATGGGGGTATTGGGCCAGCTTTTGGTCCGAAAATTGGCCTATTTTTGGGCCAGACTTTAAATAAAAGAAATTATGGAGAAAATAATTTAATAAAATAGCTAAATAAGTATAAAAAATACTATTTATAAAACATAATATTTTAAAATAATAATTGAAGATTATAAAATATGTAACAATTATTTTGACCCTGAAATAAAATGATAAATGTAATTAATTATAAAATATAGGCTATTATTGCAAAAATTGTGTAAATAGCTCAAAAATACAAATGTAATTTTATAAAATGAAGTAAAATATTATAAATATACATGTGGGTATAAATAATAAATTTTTATGATTAAGGCATCACAAAATAATTTTAAAGGATAATTAATAAATATTTTTGAACGATTTAAATGCAAACAAATAAGTTTTAAAGCCCTAATAATTAAGAAAAATTACTGAAAGTCCTTATATGACTCTTGTAAATTGGTGATGATGCAGAAATGATATTTTTATAGTATATATGATATTTATAAAAATATGAGGGCGAAATTGGTTATCAACAACTGCCCTTCTTTACCCGGGAATAATAAAAGAGTTATCGGGTAAAGAAAATAATAACTAATTTTGTCCGAAATGAGTGGGGATGATGCATTTTTTGAAAAATGGGGGGCGGACCCTGGTTCCTAAGTTGCCTACATATCCCTGGTGTTATAGGAATCAGGCCGTGTGTAGTTCTGGATCCAACGACGAACGAGACCGATAGAGTTGTTATAAGAGTGGTCATGCGCTTCGAAAAAGGATCTCTTGGATAGGATAGCGTCGTGAATAACGAAAAATTTCAGGTGGAGCTACGAATGCAAATTTAAACATTATAGATGTATAAGGCAAGTATTTGAGCAGTTACAGGATAAAGGGTAATCAATTGCTGATCGTCGATTACGTTCGAGATGATAGAAAGATGTGAACGAAAACCAGAGCGAGAATTGCTCCTGTTTGTAGAACTGTTACCTTTCGCGTTACCTACAAAACTTAAAACACGATGCATGCGAATATACGGGGTTATTGTGAAAATTTAAACATGATGCAAATTCCCTTCGGACCATAAGAGTTGTCTTTGCACGATGAGGATGATATCCTTAGACCATGATGTCCTGGGTCATGGAGTGTATGATAAGGGATTCACAGGCCATGAAATTGTGTCCTCGAGCCTGAGAATGGTGCCTCTAGACTATGACGCCTTTGAATAATGATGTGTAGTTTCAAGAGATCCTTCGGCCATGGCATGATGTCTTCGGGCTATGAGGATGATGCCCTCAGACTATGACGCCTTCGGACAATGTGGCGATCTTTCAGCCCATGAAATGCAACGATGCGGAGATATCGATCGTTTGATAGAGGAAATAGGCAATGCTTAGCCATGTGGGAGAATAAAGGAAGGCAGTGCTTAGCCCTATGCAGATAATGAGGGTAGTGATTAACCCTATGTGAATGTAGGCAGTGTTTAGCCTTATGCAATGACGGAAGTAGTGTTTAGTCTCATGCAATGTAATGAGGGCAATGATTAGCCCGATGCAGAGAAAGGCAATGCTTAGCCTTATACAATAATGGGGGCAATGCTTAGCCCCGTATAATGTAATGGAGACAGTGCTTAGTCTGATGCAAGGGGAGACAGTGCTTAGCCTTATACAATAATGGAGGCAATGCTTAGCCTCATGCAAAGAGCGTAGACAGTGCTTAGTCTCATGCAAGGGAAGGCAATGCTTAGACTTATGCAATAATAGAGGCTGTGCTTAGCCTCATGCAAAGAATGGAGACAGTGGCAATGCTCAACTTTATGTAATAATGGAGGCAGTGCTTAGCCTCATGCAAAGAATAGAGACAGTGCTTAGTCTCATGCAAGGGAATGCAATGCTTAGCCTTATGCAATAATGGAGGCAATGCTTAGCCTCATGCAAAGAATGGAGACAGTGGCAATGCTCAACTTTATGTAATAATGGAGGCAGTGCTTAGCCTCATGCAAAGAATAGAGACAGTGCTTAGTCTCATGCAAGGGAATGCAATGCTTAGCCTTATGCAATAATGGAGGCAATGCTTAGCCTCATGCAAAGAATGGAGACAGTGGCAATGCTCAACTTTATGTAATAATGGAGGCAGTGCTTAGCCTCATGCAAAGAATAGAGACAGTGCTTAGTCTCATGCAAGGGAATGCAATGCTTAGCCTTATGCAATAATGGAGGCAATGCTTAGCCTCATGCAAAGAATGGAGATAGTGCTTAGTCTCATGCAAGGAAAGACAATGCTCAACCTTATGAAATAGTGGAGGCAATGCTTAGCCTCATACAAAGAATAGAGATAGTGCTTAGTCTCATGCAAGGGAAGGAAATGCTTAGCCTTATGCAATAATGGAGGCAGTGCTTAGCCTCATGTAAAGAATGGAGACAATGCTTAGTCTCATGCAAGGGAAGGCAATGCTTAGCCTTATGCAATAATGGAGGCAATGCTTAGCCTCATGCAAAGAATGGAGACAATGCTTAGTCTCATGCAAGAGAAGGCAATGCTTAGCCTTATGCAATAATGGAGGCAATACTTAGGCTCATACAAAGAATGGAGACAGTGCTTAGTCTCATGCAAGGGGAGGCAGCGTTTAGCCTTATGCAATAATGGAGGCAATGCTTAGCCTCATGCAAAGAATGGAGACAATGCTTAGTCTCATGCAAGGGGAGGCAGCGTTTAGCCTTATGCAATAATGGGACAGTGTTTAGCCCTATGTGGGAAGAACAACGATTAAATGTGAGAGGGAAAAATGATTCTTATCTTGATGCGTTTGTGCTTGGCGACTTCTGTCAGTGTGAAGATAGTGATCTTATTTGCTTGTATATATTTGCGTACGTGCTTTTTATGTCCATTGTACCGACATCCAAAGAAAATTGTGAGTTTTGTTTGGGGAAAGGTCAGTTCGTGCCTTTGATTCTTCATCCCGCCTTTGCTCCTTGTCTTGCTTCCTTGTTCGAGTCACCCTGGGTAACATCCGGCTATTATAGAAAACGAAATTTTTGAAAACATGCATTTATGACAGATCATTTATTTAGAGATGTAGTTGTTCAAAATATCTGATAATGCATAAAATAAATAAGTTTCGAATCGGAGACTGTGATGCGCTTTGAGACATTGCAACTTCCTCAACTTAGATTTTTGAGGACCCTCTTCAAAATTCTGCTCCAGTTTATATGCATACTTCTGGCGATACGCTTCTTGGTAATCCTTGACATAATGAGATTGATGAACTCGAAATCTTGCCCCAGTTTCTGACCATAGGGGGGAATGAAGATTTTATTATGATGTGACCGAACCCACAAGGCTACCTACGTATCCCCTCTTAAATGGGAATCAGGTCAAGCATAGTTCAGATTACATCAAATAGAAAGTGCAAACATAATATCTCTTGACTGCGTCTGAGTTGATAGGTTTTGGATATATTTCTCCATCCATCTCTGCAAGTATAAGCGCTCCTCCTGTTAGTACTCGGTGAACCATGTAAGGGCTTTGCCAGTTGGGTGAGAATTTCCCCTCTGCTTCATTCTGATGCGGGAAGATCCGTTTCCGCATCAATTGCCCCGGTGTGAATTGCCTCGATCTAACCTTTTTGTTGAAAGCCCTTGCCATTCTATTCTGGTAGAGTTGACCATGACACACTGCATTCATCCTCTTATCATCAATGAGAGCCAGCTGTTCATACTGGCTCCGTATCCATTCCGCGTCGCTGAGCTCGGCCTCTTGTATGATACTTAAGGAAGGAATATCCACTTCGACGGGAATAATGGCTTCCGTACCATAGACCAATAGATAGGGGGTTGCCCTAGTAGACGTATGAATTGTGGTGCGGTACCCGAGCAACGCAAATGGTAACTTCTCGTTCCATTGCTTGTAGTTGTCCACCATTTTCGTCAATATCTTCTTGATGTTCTTATTTGCAGCCTCTACGGCTCGATTCATCTGTGGTCTGTATGCTGTAGAGATTCGATGCTTGATCTTGAATATTTCACATATAGCTTTCATCAGATCACTGTTGAAATTGGCGGTATTGTTAATAATGATTGACTCGGGTACTCCAAATCGACAAACAATACGATCCCGGACAAAGTCTACCATGACCTTCTAAGTCACAACCTTATAGGAAGCAACTTTAACCCATTTTGTGAAGTAATCTATGGCCACCAAGATAAACCTATGTCCGTTTGAAGCAGCGGGTTCGATTGGTCCGATGACATCCACGCCCCAAGTAGAGAAAGGCCAGGGTGAACTCGTTGCATTGAGTTCGTTGGGTGGTATTCGTATCATATCAGCATATATTTGGCATTGGTGACACTTTTGAACATATTTGATGCAGTCTGTTTCCATGGTCATCCAGAAATACCTTGCTCTCAATATATTCTTGGCAAAAAATAACCCGTTCATGTGAGGTCCGCAAGTTTGGGCGTGTATTCCTTCAAGCAATCTAGATGCCTTCTTGGCATCAACACACCGCAATAATCCCAAGTCAGGAGTCCTTCTATATAGAATTCCTCCGCTCTGAAAGAAATGGTTGGCCAATCTTCGAAGTGTGCGCTTCTGAGTGTGTGTGGCATTTTTTTGGTATTCTCATTTCTCTAAATATTCCTTGATATCGTGGAGCCATGGATTTCCGTCAAACTCTTCTTCAACATGAGCACAATAGGCTGGTTGCTTACGAATCTCTATCGGGATATGATCAATGAAATTCTTGTCCAGATGTTGTATCATAGAAGACATAGTAGCTAATGCATCTGCGAATTCATTCTGGATCTTTGGAACATGCTTGAATTCTATCTTCGTGAACCTCTTAATCAACTCTTGTACACAATGGAGGTATGACAATATTTTAGTGTTCTTGGTAGCCCATTCTCCTAGTACGTGGTATACCAATAGATCAGAATCTTCGATTATCAGCAACTCCTGAACATTCATGTCGATGGCCAATCTGAGTCCCAAGATGCATGCCTCATACTCTGCCATACTATTGGTGCACGGGAACATGAGCTTTGCGGATACATGATAATGTTGGCCGGCTTCTGATACCAAGATAGCCCCAATGCCCTCTCCTTTGAAGTTTGCTGCTCCGTCCAAAAACATCCTCCAACCGTCATACGCTTCGGCAATATCTTCACCTATAAATGACACTTCCTCGTCGGGGAAATACGTCTTTAATGGTTCATATTTTCCATCTACGGGGTTCTCTGCCAAGTGATCGGCCAATACTTGCCCCTTGACTACCTTCTGAGTCACATAAATGATGTCGAACTCACTTAGCAATATCTGCCACTTTGATAACTTACCTGTAGGGATGGGTTTCTGAAAGATGTATTTCAGCGGATCCATCCTTGATATGAGATATGTAGTGTATGCACAGAAATAATATCTCAACTTCTGGGCTATCCATGTCAATGCACAGCAGGTGCGCTCCAGTAAAGAATACCGGGCCTCGTAAGGTGTTAACTTCTTGCTCAGATAATATATCACCTGCTCCTTCCTCCCAGTTTCATCGTGTTTCCCTAGAACGCAGCCAAAGGCTCCGTCCAACATAGACAGATACATCAGCAAAGGTCTTCCTGGTTCTGGCGGGACCAACACAGGCGGTTTAGATAGGTACTTATTGATTTTGTTAAAAGCCTTTTGACATTCTTTGGTCCAGCTTGTCGTAGCATCTTTCCTCAGCATCTTGAAGATCGTCTCATATATCACCGTTTATTGTGCTATAAAATGGCTGATGTAATTGAGGCATCCTAGAAAACTCATCACATCCTTCTTGTTCTTTGGCGGTGGCAAGTCCTGAATAACTTTGATTTTTGACGGGTCTAGCTAAATACCCCGACGACTGACGATGAAATCCAGCAACTACCCAACTGGGACTCTAAAAGCACATTTTGTAGGATTTAACTTCAAATTATACTTTCGAAGTCGGTCAAAAAACTTCCTCAGGTCTGCCATGTGATCTGATCCTTTCTTAGATTTGATGATAACATCATCCACGTACACCTCTATTTCCTTGAGTATCGTATCGTGGAAAAGAGTCTTCATGGCCCTCATGTAGGTGTCCCTAGCATTCTTCAAACCAAATGGAATCATTTTGTAACAGTATATCCCCCGTGGTATGATAAAGGTTGTATTTTCGGCGTCCTCCTCATCCATCCAAATCTGGTGGTATCCTGCGAAGTAATCCACAAAGGATTGGAGTTCATGCTTGGCGCAGTTATCGATCAGTATGTATATGTTGGGCAATGGAAAATCATCCTTAGGACTTGCTCTGTTCAGATCTCGATAGTCAATACATACCTTGACTTTCCCATCTTTCTTCGGAACCGACATAATGTTAGCTAACCAAGTTGGGTATTTGACCACTCGAAAGACCTGTGCTTTGATTTGCTTGGTAATATCCTCTTTTATCTTCAGACTCATATCTGGCTTGCATTTTCTGAGCTTCTGCTTTACCGGCGGACACATGTGGTTGGTGGGTAGCTTGTGAGCTACTATGGATGTGCTTAACCCAATCATGTCATCGTAGAACCATGCAAAAATGTCCTCATATTCCTTATATAATCTTCCTTCTTCGACGGTGATAGATGAATGCTTATGCGTGATTCTTTGACTGTTTCAGAATCCCTTAAGTTAATTGCCTCAGTTTTCTTCAAGTTGGATTTTGGTTTGTTCTCAAAACTCTCTACTTCTTTGATAATTTTCTCAGGTATTATATCATCTTTCGGATCTTCCGAATTGCTGTCCTTATGTTGCGTTGTCTCATTACATGTCACAGTCGTAGGTTTATCAGGATATGTCATAATCACGCTAAAAAGAATGTAGAAAGATAATAATAAATGCGAAAAGTAATAATGCATTAATAAAGCTAACATTGTCAACAAGTACGACTCGATGGCTCGAGTAATTATTTAAAAAAAACATTGAAAATGTCTTAAATGCTCAAAAAAAGTTTTAAAATATGTCATGCTAATTCTGCCAGGCTACCTAGGTACTCGGCGAGCCCGGGACGGTGCAGCGGTCCAGTTCTTGAGAACAACTCCTTCTCCCACTATCTGAATAATAAGGTGTTCCTCCTCCTCTAAAATTGCACTGTAGTCCGTATCTTCCTTGTCCAGAAATAACTTCCTCATGCCGGCCAAAATCTCGTCCTCCTCGGATCCCCAAATCATGTCAGTCTAGCGGAATGTCCGGTGCAGCGGTGGTATGGGTTGTTCCAGTGGATAGTAATTGGTGCACCACGGCGGTGTCCAATCCTGGTACTCTTGTACGGTATATTCATATCCGAGCCCAAAGGTCGTGCCATGATACTGTGGTTGATTGGTCGTATGGGTTCTGTGATCCCTTGAAGCTTTCAGCCAAGACCCTTGCCTAGTTTATATCCCAACCACATCAATATGCTTCCTATCTTATTGCTCCACCATCGATCTTTCTCAATTATGTTTACTCGTTCAATGTGGTGTTATGTTTCTCCTCCCAATTTCCTCCAGTTTGCGATGACTGTCATGGTCTGGTTGGTGTAAATAGGGTTGCTTCCATCTCCATGAATGATCACCTCCTGATGGTTCCACTCGAACTTCACAACTTGATGCAGAGTAGAAGCGACTGTCCCAGTTGCATGTATCCATGGTCGTCCCAACAACAAGTTGTAGGTAACAGATATGTCTAGCACTTGGAATTTGACATCAAATTAGGTCGGGCCCATCTGTAGATCAAGGTTGATTTCTCCGATAGTGGCTCTTTAAGATCCATTGAATGCTTTCACATTCATGCTTCCCATCCGTATCTCATGCATGCCTTTACCTAGTCTTTTTAGAGTGGTCAGCGAGCATACGTTCAGGCTCAAACCTCCATTTATTAGCACCTGGCAATGAATTTGTCTTTAAATTGCACAGTGATGTGCAATGCCTTGTTGTGGCTCAACCCTTCTAGCGGTAACTCATCTTCGTGGAAAGTAATTTTATGACTCTCCAGTACCTGTCCAACCATGTTAGCCATATCTCGGTTAGTGATACCGGCGGGTACATAAGCTTCGCTCAACACTTTCATCAAGGCATTCTTGTGTGCATCTGAATTTTGCAATAGTGACAAAATGGATATCTGGGCGTGAGTCTTGTTCAGGTGATCAACAATAGAGTATTCTCTTGCCTGTACCTTCCGCCGAATATCATTAGTGCTCGTTTTAACGATAGGTGGCTTAGATACAACTTCTTTGCTTGCTCCTCCAAGATTCTCAGGTGTGTAAACTCTACCAGTTCTAGTCATACCTTGCGCAACACCTGTCTCTTCCATCTTGGCTTTTCCCTTTATTCTTACCTCCACAACATAATCCTATGGGACGATATCAGACTTGTAAGAGGGAGTGGGAGCTACCATCACAGTGAAGGGCGTAGCTACATCGACCTCAAACGGTGCCTGGGTTTATACCACAATCGGCGAGAGGGTGATAGGAGATGTATTGGGAGTATCCCCCTCTTGAATAAGTCCAATGGATCCCTCCTGATCCCATTCATCATCATTTTCTATCACGTTCACTCCCTCGCCCCTATGATTTGGGAGAAGGTTATTACGGACATTTGGTGCGACTTCCTTTGCTTGTATAACCTTGGTGTCGATCAGTGTCTGAATTTTGTCCTTTAGCATGCGGCATTCTTCTATGGTATGACCCTTCATGACTGAGTGATAGGCATAGGTTTTGTTGGGATTAACCCACCGGGAAGGGTTCTCAACAACAACAACAGGAATAGGGGTGACATAACCAGCGGCCTTTAGTCTCTCATATAGTTGGGCTATGGGTTCAACGATTGGGTGTATTGTCTGGGAGCTCTACGGTCAAAGTTTGGTCGTGGCTTTGGGTAGTTTTGGTGGGCGGGTGGAGGTGAATGATAATATGCGGGTTGGGTGTTATATGTATGGTAGGTAGTGGCGGGGTATTGGTATTTTGGAGGTGAGGGTTGATATGTGGGTGGAGGTGTTTGGTACGTAAGGGGATACTTAGGGCCCTGGGCTACCATTACGACACCCACTTCCTTTTTCTTCGAGATGCCTCCTGATTGCAAGGCTTTGTTTGTGGCTTGCAGTGCATTGAAATTAGTCACCATCCCACTCTTGATTCCTTCTTCTATCCTTTCTCCTAACTTGATGATATCTGAGAACTTATGATTCTCGATAACCATCAGTCTTTCATAGTACTGCGGATCTTGAGCTCTAACAAAGAACTTGTTCATCTGTTCTTCTTCAAGTGGTGGCCTTACCTTGGCGGCCTCTGACCTCCAATGAGTAGCATACTCGCGGAAGGTTTCTGTCGGCTTCTTCTTGAGGTTTTGAATGTAGAAAACGTCTGGTGCATTCTCTGTATTGAACCCGAACCTGTCCATGAAATCCGATGCCATGCTTACCCAATTTGCCCACTTCTTTGGATTTTGACTGATATAACAAGACAAGGCGTCTCCTGTAAGACTTCATATGAATAGTTTCATGTGGATTTGCTCGTTCTTACCCACTCCTATAAGCTTGTCGCAATAGGTTCTTAGATGCACCTTTGGGTCACCAGTGTCATCAAACATCTCAAACTTGGGAGGTTTGTAACCCTCCTCGAGTTCTATATCTGGCTGGATACATAAATTTTCGTAGTTTAAACCTTCAACACCCTTTCTACCTTCAACACTCTGGACTCTCCCTGTCAATTTCTTGAGTTCTTCTGCCATGTTCGGAATGAGCAGGTCCTTCTCGGTTGGCTCAAGTATGTATAGGGTTTATTGTGGGGGTATGGGGTAAGGTTTCCATGTATATCAGCTTGCCTTGATGAGTTCCTAGAATTGGGGTATATGGGTGATCATTGATTGAGGTTTGAGGGGGATCGAGAGTAGGTTGTGGTGCGTTTTGAGTAGTATGATAAGTGGTGGTTTGTGGATATTGGGTCGGGTGATGGTGGTGTTATTTAGGGGTTTGCACTGGTGGTGGGTTAAGGTTTTGGGGAGGTGCGGGATTGTGATACTGGTGCGGTGCGGCATGATTCGGAGCTATAGGTGGTGGATTCTGGTTTTGTGTGTTTTATGGTGGTTTTTGTTCTGAGCGGTTATGTTTTGCTGGTTGATGCCGGGAACATTTAGAGTAAGGGAAAGGTTTGCCATATTTCGGACCTGCTCAAGCTCACCCTGCAGCTCCAGGATTTTCTGCTCCAAACGTAAGACCAACTCATTCTGTCCTGGCGTACTTCTCCCTTCCGATGTTTCAATATTCTCTGCCATGGTAGAGTTGTCTTTTCGAATACCACTTAAATCATCCATGTTCCCTTTGCCTTTGCCTTTAATTTTTGGATTGCTAGGTGGAGGAGGAGGTGGAGGACCTCTGGATCTGGTGTGGTATGCTGATGATGCTAGTATGCACAAACCAACCTTTGGGAATGGTAATAATTAAAAGAAAATAAAAGCAAAAGGTAACCAAGTCAGTAAGACGAAGTAAAAGAGTGTTTGCAATATTTAAACATGTATCACATAAGGTCATGCAATAATTCGCGTCCTAATTTTGGGGACCTCATCGTGTCTGAGGTAGGCCTAAGCGACACATAGACTTGGAGAAAATTCATGCTAACGTTTGCCTCATTCCAATAGTGCGAAAATAAGCCAAATCAATATTCCACTAAATCGACAATAATAGTAAAGTCACTAATGGCATTAAGCCTTATTACATTGAAATCTAATCTAGAAAGCAGTAAAGGACATTATATCCTAATCTACTTGATCCCTGAAGGACCTTCTCCATGCTTGGCTCTCTTGACCCCATCAATCATGTTCCCCAGATCACGCATGTCCAATAGAAAATAAGCCTTGGCCAACTTCCCTCTTTCATCATCGTCCATGTCTTCACAATACCAAAGCCTCTTTCTCATCTTCAATTCTAGTTCCATCAATCCTTGATCTAGATATTCTAACTTATCTGTCGACTTAGTGGCAATCTCTTTCCATTCTCTTATCACCTCCATATTCACTTTATGTTGTTCCAGATGCTTAGCTTCTAATTCGAACACCCTTTTGCGTAGCCTCTTATACTTCACTTGTGCTTCATCCACCTCATCTATATATGATCCTATCTTTCAGATTGACTCCCGATTTGACGTCCCTGGCTATGTCTTCCTTCAACCACGAGATATAGTAGTACATATGACCGGCGTGATACCTGTATGGTTCAATGGTTTCTTCTTCCACGATGATCTTTTGGTTCCACATGTGTTGTGCTTCGAACTTGAATAGGATGACATCCCCTTTGAAATCCGCCTTATACTGAACCATGTTGGAAACCCGAGGTATGACTTGTTTCCTTCCAGCTTGCCTCATTACCCTTATAAGAGCATAAAGGTAGCTGCCTCGCAGCCCGATCAATACTAAGTGAGTAGTTCCTTTGGATCTGATAATGAAATCACTACTAGGAAACCATTCAAACATCCAATGCACTTGCTCATCTGTCAGATTGCTGAAGAAACGCACCCAGCCTACAATATTTTTAGGCTTTGCAAACCTGTCTGGAATGAACGCCATCTTCTTTGGATGATGACTAGCTATGTAGTCATTCAGTATCCTGCGTAGAAGTTCCTGGAGATACTCACCCCTCTGAAAGTGTTCCAGCAACCAAACTTGGAGCAAGAGATTACAACCCTCAAAGTGTCCGGACCCATGCTTGCACCGATCCAGAGCACGATACATCTCAGCTAAGATCATCGGGATTATAGTGTACTTTTGCCCCTCGATACCCTCCATTAAGGTCCTGGCGACCATGGCTAAGCGAGTATGAATTATTCCCCCTTGCATCGGAAAGATCAACAGATCCAGAAAATAGACTATGAAAACATAAACCCAGCGATGCACTTATTCCAAAGAGGTAATGGCTAGCTCCTCATGATGAAGGCGATATGATTTTCTATGCCCATAACGCTCATAGAGAAATTCAAAGGAGATGTATGATTTCTTCACACAGACCAGCTCATCATTCTTCTTAAAACCCAACATTTTCAGAAAATTGCGTGGAGTGCGATTCTCTGGCACCAATAGTCCTGGACTATCCCATGGTAACTTGGTGAAACCCCCTATTTCTTCCAGGAGAGGAGTCATTTCTATATTGCCAAATCGGAAAACAACTCTCTTCTCATTCCAGAACATGGTAGCAACCTCGATCAGTTCCCTGTTTGGTTGAATGTTCAATAAAGATGGCACGTTACCTAGTATTTGAAGTGCGATTTCTGGTTGGGAGTTTTTTGGCTATATGTAGATTTAGATTAAAAACAAAAGTTAGTTGATTATTTTCTTAATATTTGGAATGGTTATTTAATTATTTTTCTACTATTTACCACTTCGAAATCAGCTAAAAATAAAAAAAAATGCTTATTAAATATTTTTTTAATTTCAACTATGTCATAATAATGAGTATTTTAAATCAATTAGAACTCTTCTAAAATTTTAGATTCTGTAGAAAACTATCGGTAGTTGTCCTATTTAGTTGTACAAGTTGCATTGTATTATGGATCGTTTTTTTTTCAAGTTATGCTACATCTATTATCTATGAAAATTTGTTAATTACTCTATTTTGTGGTCATATTTTTCTTTTGGGTTAAGAATATTGTGTATTGAGTGTCTCTATTTGGTTTCTTTGTTACATTGGTGTAATGGACGATTAAACATTTAGCAGTCACCTAATTTCATGTTCTATCGTTGTTGATATAATTCAAGTTCATTCTTTCTTCAGTCTTTATGTGGTGATAGCATGTCTTTTAAGGAAACGCTCGATTCTTAATTTTTCTTAATGATACAAAACCAGCAAAGCTAATTAAAAAATATTGTAGGGATAAAAGTCAATTAATTTATTATCACCGTCTTTTATCTTAGTCTGTCCAATTGCTAAAGCAATATGCTTTCTTTCATATCATTTGGAAAGAACTACAGGAAGTGTTCCCATGAATTTTGAACTTATAAGAATCAAATTATTGATTTTGGCTACTCATCAATGTTTACTCATCTTTCATATTCATTCGAAAGCAGTATTCAGCACTTTTTTGGTTCGTGATGATGCTAAATATGGTCAAATGTATATGATAATCATTTATCAACTTGAACTTATTTTTTTTTCTTCAATTTATGCATCACTTTTTACACATACTCTAATATTATTTATACCATTTTTATAAAAAAACAAATTTCACATTCAAGAAAATTATAATTTTATTTATTTTTCTAATATTTAGGACTTTAAAAAAAAAACCTAAACAAAATTCTTACCAAAGCATTTCTTATTTGAACTAGGTAAAACGTCCTAATATTAAAGATTTTAAAATCAACTCAAATTTACCTTATAAAAGTCATTAAAAAACCACTAGTAGCCGAAAACTAAACCATAAACCATTGGGAAGGAGTAACTCCTCACCAACTCATTAAAAAATAAAACTAGAGAAGAATCGTTCTTTAAAATATTTTTTCTGAAAAGTTAGGCTTGATCAATTGGTAAAAGCACTCCCGCTCACGACCGTTAGGCCCTGGGTTCGAGTCACCCTGAAAGGGNAAAAATAAAAATAGAGAAGAATCGTTCTTTAAAATATTATTTCTGACAAGTTAGGCTTGATCAATCGGTAAAAGCACTTCCGCTCACGACCATTAGGTCCTGGGCTTGAGTTACGTTGAAAGGGAGTACGAAAACACTATAAATCCTTATAATTTGGGAGGGGTTTACAAAAAAAAATAAATATTATTTCTCGTTATTAATTTATTAATTGATTTTATTATTTTCTTTATATAGACCAACATAAAGGTGCTTATGCCATTGGGAGGATAAACAAGTATATTGAATTAAATGCGACAATGTCAAATGATGGAAACTATAGTAGACATGACCACAAAATTTCAGGTAAATATCAGATAGTAGTAACTATTATTAGTATTAGTTTGCATAATCTATCTCATATTATAATGTACATAATTTAGTAATATTATTCATATAACTTATAGTGTTATACTCAATAAGATAAGGTACGCTCATAAAATGCATACACTAAAACTAGTTCTTTTAAAGAAGTATGCAGAAGTATTTGAATTATGTGCAATAGCGTGAAAGCAAGAGTAGACATAAAGGTGAACCAAAAAAATCTTCTTTGTCTGAGTGAAATAATATGATAGTTGGAAGCTGATCTGCACATATATGTCTACATGTATCTCTGTAGCATCATTGGGTGAAAGTAGGTTGGACATTTGGTGCTGGATTTAGTAAAAGTATAAATTTTTTATTATAGTATTTGAAGTTCGAATCCTGGTTGTCATATTTTCGGACAACTTGCAGAGTTTATTTAATAAGAATGCTAAGAATTGTTTCACAAAAAGTATATACCAGATAAAACAACCAATTACGTACCCTTTTTCTCTAGCGTCAAGAAGTTGATCGATAAATTCTTGCCACTAAGGCAGATGCAAAACAGATCTCTCTTTTTCCCATAATAGACTTTACTTTTCCTAGGAAAATCTTCGGTTTCATTGATTTAGGACGTTGGAAATGGATGTCAGACTTGA
>AWOL01S0070443.1:3205-41096 GCA_000715115.1 Nicotiana otophora | reverse complement strand
GTTTGGCGATCGCAGCCCCTGCTCTTCTCCCTCTTATCTTCCTCTAGTCATATTTAGCTATTTTCCAGGCTGAGTTAGCCTTGATATTGTTAGACAGATTATAGCAGATGCTCATGACTAGTGACACCCCAATGTCGGGCTTTTCTTTTCCGCACTTCTGTTTTTCTTTGATTTGAACTCTTTAAATGGAGGTTTAATGTTAAATAACCTTGAATCCAACGGTAAACTAACCATGTGAAACTTATTAAAAGGAGCAATCACATGGTTAGTTTACCGTTGGCTTTCCTAGCGGCGACGTTGGGCATCATCACAGCCTATAAGAGAAATTGGGTTGTGACATAGATATTCGCCAATAGGTGTATATTTAATGTTATAGACAAATGGATCTCTAGTGTTAAAACTCCTGAGCGAATAATCAGTTATAATGTATTTCTCCACTCCAGGGTTTGCTTGATGACTTCAGGGGTGCTGATTTCACAATGGTACAGTTTCTTTAACTGTACTTGAAAAAAGTCAAATATTTCACGAGTATAACATGCTTGAAGTTTTTCCTCCCATGTGAATTCAGATAAATATTTTGGTTCAAAGCACCTTGACCTATATTCAGCTTCCAATTCTTTCTCAAACTTAACTCTTATGGCTAACTCATATTGCCGAACAAACAGCTTCAAAGCATTTTGGCGGGTGATAAATCCATCAAAGAAAGCATGCATTCCTTCACTTCTTTGTGTGGACAACATCCCAGCCCAAAAGTGGTCATTTAGGTATACAAGAACCCATTTTTCTTTCTCCAAATAAGGCTTATAAAACCAATCCCTTCCATCTAAGTTATATTTTGTAATAGGCAGAATGATTTGGGAGACACTTGTACTTGTTCCGGACTGTTATCCAAGTCCCTATACTCCACAAAATTTTATCTAGACATCTCAACTTAATCAAAATAAAACTTTTAAACCCCTTCGGATTCGTGTGATGCTCACTTGCTTGATATGGATGACAAATCAACATCCACATTAGAATCTATGCCAAAATAATAATTAAATTTTCATATTGTTTAACAAATTTCTAATTTCATAAATATAAAAATAAAAATAAAAAAAGAAAGGCAAAAAAATAAAATTAAAGAAAAATCCCTCCCCCATTCTTCAAACACATCCACTCATCCTTCTTATAAGAATCACGCCACGTGCCATGGCTCCTCCACCATGAGTACCACCACCTCCAATGTCAACTCTTCTTTCTTATAATCTCACATTCACTCCTCTTTTACAGAAAGTTATCCATCCATGAAAACTTCTCTTGCAAAATACATGAGCAGAAAATTAATTCTTTTGACTTTTGAATTATTCCTCTACCTAATTTGGAAGGGCTGTGAAAAAAATTGAAAACTTAGACCATTGAAAATAAATGGAGAAGCCATAGAGAAGGGAAACATGACATGATGGAAGAATAAATAAATAAATACACACCAAGGAGAAACTCTAATGGAAGAAAGGATGAAGAAAGATGAAGAAAATGGGAAGAAGAAGAAGAAGAAGAAGAAGAAGAAAAATAGGGGGGAGGGTTGCGGCAGAACGAAGGGGGAGGGAGATATGAAGTAGAATAGAGAAGGGTGGAGGGGAACGAAGGGGAGGGGTATTATACTAGTAGTTCTTTTATTTATTTATTTTCTAATTTTTATTTTTTTAATAAAGTAAAATCATCAACTCACGCACCGAATGTGCGTGTAAATCACTCATTTTGTCCACTTCAGCCATATCAATGCCACATAAGCTCGGTTAACGATTAACAGGGTTTAAAAGTCTTGTTTTGATCAAGTTGAGGTGTCCAGATAAAATTTTGTGGAGTATAGGGACCGGGATGACAATTTGAAACAAGTACAAGTATCTCCCTGGCTATTCTACCTTTGCAATATAATAAGCCCATCTTCTCTCAAACTCAGCAGCGTTAATGCTATACAGGACTAAAGCCTTAAATTCTGCCTTTGCAATCTAACTATCAAGAACTCCGCTTAACTTCATATGCAACTTTGCAAATATGTGCCATATACAATATTTATCTACCGTATTTTCCATCAATGCATTGATGACAGCCTGAATACTATCACATTGATCAGTCATTATAGTTAATGGATGAACATTACTTAGAGCCCCAAGCCATGTAGATAGCACCATTTAGTAACTTGTTATATCCTCACTAGACATAAGAGCACATCCCAAAAGTATGGGCTGCTTGTGCTGATTAACACCAACAAATGAAGCAAATGACATATTGTATCGACTCACAAGATATGTGGTATCAGGCATATTACATCATGAAACTCCTTATATGCAACCTTAGAGTGTGAATCAACCCATACGACATTACAATGTCACCCAAAACTATCCACATCTACGGAGTAGTAAAATTCCCTATCTTTTTGTTGCATGTCACTAAAGAACTTGAGTAATAATTGTGTGTCCCCTTTTGTAATTGAATCTTTCTACTCTTCAAAATACTAGTATCTATAAACGTGTGTTATACGTTAATAATGACACATGATGGTTTAGATATTTATTTATATGAAACAAGAAAAAAATCTAATTAATGAGAGAAATTTTATATATAATAATACAACAGTCATCTAAATGCCAAAAAACGGATCAGTTTAGTCATGTTAATTAGATAATTATGTATGGTAGTTTAAATATATCTAATATGATGGTATCTTACCGAACACTTTCTTGTAGACGATATTTTTTTGTGCATGTTTTCTTCTAATGCTTTGCTTGTTCTGCCATAACCAGAACTCTTGTTGTCGATACTAATATCCCTCTTGAAAGTGCAACATATAGTTATTCGTGGAAAAAAATATATTCTTGTAAATATAGTCCAATATTTAGGATGTTTGCCCTTGTGCTTTATTTATTATAATTACAAAATATAAACATATTAAAAATTATTTTTACATAAATTTAAAAGGATATTCTTTAGTTTTGGAAGACGAAAGTTGATTTCGAGAATAAACACATACTGAGAAGCACATTGACCAGTATACTAATTTAAGCATGTATGACTTTATTGTCAAAACTTCTATATACTAACTGTGTACTATTACATAAGCTATTCGGTAAATCTAAGTTTTTTAGTAGCATGACAGGCATATTTTTCTTCAAAATCAACCTATATTCAATGGAAGATCAATTTTAACTTAGTCTATTATACATACGGTGGCACTAACATAGGTAATAAATAATAAACTTGACAACAAACCTGGATGGTAGAAGGTCATTTGATATTAAAGTATTTAAATATTCTTCTTGGTAGTAATTATTGATATCGATCATCTTCTGTTGAGTCAAAACTAAAAAAAATATTTTGTTTATACCATAAAACTTAGCAATCAACCTTTTTATTTAGTTGATCAACATATTCGTTTCTGCTAGCTAAGATAGCTCTTTAATTTCTATCATTTAATTTGCACAAATTGCGTTTTAATCTAATGATGAAAATATGTTTTTTATTAAATGCACGACTATTACCCTAGGGGTTGATAACCAAGTGTTCTGGAAGAACCAAATTATTTTTTATTGGGTGTTCTTCTTCATTTTCGACTAGAAGCAAGAAGTCACCGGATGTTGGATCTGTTCTTACTTTTATATTTCTTGTCATTTGAATCTTTTTCATTTGAGGCCATAAGTATAATTTTGACAAGCTAGCTTTTACAGTCTTTGCTTTTGCCGATTTTGAAAATACTGATAGTACATGACAAAAATCACCTCCCAAACTATTACTTTTCCACCAAACAGTTCATTGATATCCAATATATCTCTAAAACTCTAGGCAATTGTTTCGATTCCTTGATGCTTAGCCATAAACCCTTCATCCCATATTATCAATTTGACGTTCCTTATAAATTTAGTACTATTGCTCTACTTTGATATATTTGTGATGGTTATTTCAAATATTTGAAGAGGTATATTGAAACGACTCGACTAGTCGTATTGAGCTCTAGCGTTGTAATAACCCGACCGATCGTTTCACTTTTTTAAACCCTTTTACCCTAAATAAGACTCCCCGTATATGCTATTATTGTTTTATGACTTGCGGGGTAGTTTGTTCGGGGTTAGAGGAGTTCGGGTTGAAATCAGAACACTTAGTTCCTTGTTATTGACTTTAAAGGGTTAAGTTTGACTTGGGTTAACACTTTTAGTAAACGACCTCGGAATCGAGATTTGACAGTCACAATAGGTTCATATGATGATTTTGGACTTGGGCGTACGTTCGAATTGGGTTTTGGATGACCCGAGAGCGTTTCGGCGGCTTGAGTTGAAACTTGGTTGATCATTAAAGGTTTTAAAGTTCTTTAAATTTAGTTTGGAGTAGGTCTTGGTGTTATCGAGGTTTGTTTGGGATTCCAAGCTTGGGAATAGTTCCGTATGGTGAATTAAGACTTGCATGCAAGATTTGAAGTCATTCCGAGTAGTTTAAGTAAGAATCGGCGCGCTCGGAGTAAGTTGGAAGAAATTGAAGTTCATAGGTTGATTCTATTGGTTTTGAGTCGCGATCCTTAGTTTTAATATTGTTTTCCATGTTTTAAGGGTGAGAGCGAGTCTGTTTTATGTTTACAAACTTGTTGGCATGTTTGGACGGGGCCCCGGATGCCATTCGGGTACGAGGCACAAAACTCATTTGGACTTGGAAAGAATGGTTGAAGCATCAGAGTTCTGGTGCAATCGCACCTGCGGGGGTCTAATCGTAGATGCGAACTCGCAGAAGCGAGGCAACGGCCACAGAAGAGGCTAGCATGGGCTTCCTAGTGACCGCAAAAGCGAGGAAGAGACCGCAAAAGCGGGCTGGTGCACAGGTCCGGCGCTTGTGTCGCAGAAGCGGGCTCGGAGATGCGACACGTTGCCGGCAGAAGCGGGAAGGGCGGACCTGGGCATGGTTCGCATCTGCGAGGCTATGTCCGCAAAAGAGGAGCTGCAAATACGGCCATGGCTCCGCAGAAGGCCATTTTTGGTTCATTTTATTGCGGACTTAGGCCATTTATGGTTCATATTATTTCACTTCTTGGGGTGATTTTGGAGCTTCGTAAAGAGAGATTTCCACCTAGCTATTGAAGTTTCGGATTGTTTGGCACTGATTTGAGACTTTAGAGTGAATTTGAAGCCGGAAAGTGAGCTTTGAGACGCGGTAAGTCTCTTGTCTAACCTTGTAAGAGGGAATTTACCCCATAGGTGATTTAAATTACTATTTGCTTTTAATTTTAGGGGTTACGTACGCACAAGGTGATGAAAGTCCGTGCGTAGCTACTAATTTTGCTTATGTCCAGGTAGTTTAGGACCCAAATCATGAATTACTTGTAATGCTTGCACCCTATTTATTAATTAAATTGCCTAAATTATATTGGACTTAATAGAGGAAATTGTAAAAGACCGACTTCCACTTACTTGAGTTTTGGCGGGTTACTTGACCGTTAATAAACGAATTTGTGCTTCTTTGTACATTAGCCTTGTATTAGCTTTTAAATCGATTGTTCATAAAGTATCCTCTCTTCTTGTGGAGCGGTCCGTATGCCTCGGCAGAAGATAGATGCATCTATGGTTCGTGTTGCTCGACCCTCGGCAGTGTACACATTATTCTGGATTGGGACGTACGACCTAGGCATAATCGTGCATGAAAATACTCGGAGTTTAATTATATTTGATATTATTTTATGGCTTGACAGGTTCAAAAATTTCATGTGATAGAAAGTGACTTGAGATTTACCATTAGTGAAAGAATTATTTATTTCCTTCTTGTCATTGAGTTAATATTATTATGTACATAACTCATGCTTATTTAGAATTCCTGTGTTTTTCTTGTTAGTCCATAGTAAGTGTCGATGTCGACCCCTCGTCACTACTTCTTCAAGGTTAGACTAGATACTTATTGGGTACATGTTGTCTATGTACTCACGCTACACTTCTGCACTAACCGTGCAGGATCTGAGGCAGGTGCATCTGGTAGTCTTACCGGTGCGCACCCCCATTACCATAAGACCTAGTGGTGAGTTGCTTCCTGAGCCGTCCTGCATCACCTAGAGTCTCCCTTTTGCACTTATTTTCTATCTATTTTTATTTCAGACAGTAGTTAGAGTTTTGTATAATCTACTAGTTGCTCATATACTTGTAACACTAGGTCTTGGCATGCATACTAGTAGACTTTATAGTTTGGAGTACTTATATCACTATGATTCCCACTCAGTTGTCTTAATTTTATTTATTAAATTTTTCTACTACTTAATTTCTTAATAAATAGAATTTAATTACTTGGAAACTTATTAAAAAGGAAAATAACATTGATTAGTTCACCGTTGGCTTGCCAAGCGGCGACGTTGGGCGTCATCACGGACTATAGGGTAAATTGGGTCATGACAAGCACGTCGTCTGACGGTTTGAGGCCTTGAGTAGCTTCACTTCATGTATTATGACTTGTACGCGTGGTCGGAGTTGAATTTCAGGAAGTTCAAAGTTGATTCAGATGGAAAATTCTCAATTTGGAAGCTTGAAGTTGGAAGAGTTGACTAAGGTTTGACATTTGAGTAAATGACCTCGGAATCGGGATTTGAAGGTTCCAATAGGTTCGTATGATGATTTCAAACTTGGGCGTATATTTGAGTTGAATATCGGGTGGTCCGGAAGCATTTCGACGCTTATTATGAAACGTTGGCATTTCAAAAGTTTAATAATTTCTTAAGCTTGATTTGAAGTGAGTTTTAGTGTTATAGATATCCGTTTGGAGTTTAGAGCATTGTAATAGGTTCGTATCATGATTTGTGACTTGCACGCCAAATTTGGCATCATTCTGGGATGTCTAAGTATAATTCGGATGCGTTCGGCGAAGTTTAAAAGTTTAAAGAAAAATTTCGATCATCAATTCATAGTTTTGATAATGTTTGATGTGATTTAAGGCCTCGAGTAGGTGTGTGTTATGTTATGAAACTTGTTGGTAGGTTGGGACGGAGTCCCGGGGGCCTCGGGTGTGTTTCGGGCAAGTCATGGATCACTTTGGAGTTTTGTTGTATTGCTGAAGGGCCTGAGTACTGGCGCAATTGCATCTGCAGACAAAAGGCCACAAATGCGACGCCGCAGAAGCAAGATTTTCTGTGCAGTGTGGCTTTTAAAAATGGGGGTTTGGCCCATTTTCCCTTCATTCCTTCCATGGGGGCGACTTTGGAGCGATTTTGGAGAACCCTTTTCATCGCCAATCATGAGGTAAATGATTTCTATATGTTGAAATTAAATACACGAATTTAGACTTGTTAATTCAACAATGTGAGTGGATGATGTGGGATTTTTGATAGAAGACCTAGAAATTATATTTTTGGATTTTACCACAAAATTTGGATATGGAATTTGGTAAAATCATATATTTGAGTTCGTGGCGTTATGGATAAAGTTTATCTTTGAAAATATTTGGAATCCAGCACGTGGACCCGAGAGTTGACTTTGTTGACCTTTTAAGCGGAGTTGGGAATCATTATAAAATTTTAAATTGTAAGTATTAGAGTATATTTGAACCTATTTTCACGTTGTTTGACTAGTTTCGGATAGTTTGGCATTGAGTCGGGGAGTTAGAGAGGCATTGGAGCCGGTTATGAAATTTCGGGGCGAGGTAAGTCTCCTGTCTAACCCTGTGAGGGGAAATTTACCTTGTAGGTATTATACTCTTATGTGCTACATGTTATGGGATCTACGCACGTATGAGGTGACGAGTGTCCGTGCGTATGCTGGGATTCCTGATTTATCCGGGTAGATTTAGGTTGACACCATGCTTTAATTATACTATTTGAGTTATCCTTGCCTGTTGAATTCCTTTATTATGCATTACGACGTGAGACTAAGATTGTGTAGAGTGATTGACTCATAATTGTAGAGATTTGATGAGCTACTTTATTTAGCCGCAGAATAATTGTGCTCCCCTTATGGATTTCTCCTGCGTTGTGTGTTTTCATCGAAAAGCTTCCTTGAATTTCATAACTCACACGTTTATTCGTAAGTGGAGTCAAGAACCAGTTAAAGCTTCTTATTCTAATGAGATCAGGTGGTTCGCCTCGGCAGGATTATTGCAACACACTCTTATGGAATCAGGTCATTCTCCTCGGCAGGATTATGTACCACATTCTTATGGGATCGGGCCGTTCGCCTCGGCAGTATCATATTCTTATGGGATCGGACCGTTCGCCTCGGTTGTATCATATTCTTATGGGATCGGGCCATTCACCTCGACAATATCATATTTTTATGGGATCGGGTTGTTCACCTCGACAGTATCATATTCTTATGGGATCGGGTCGTTCGCCTCGACAATATCATATTCTTGTGGGATCGAGTCGTTCGGTACGAAGATGTTTGTACTTATATTTTAGAGGCTACAAATATGTTAGGAGCACTTCCCTTCTTAATTCCTCGTCGTGCGATTTGATTCCATTGAGGCTTATGCCTTCATTTCCTTTCTATTCATTCTTATACGATGCGCAGTGCTAGCTATCAATTGGGCATCGAGGAGTTGTAATGGTACCGAAGATGCAGTGCAGGATATATTTTGAGTGGACTATTGTCTTTGCCGTATGGATGGGTGTTCTATCATTTCAGCCCAGTATTTATGTTTCTTACGGTCGATAATTGATACTTTCGAGTTTGGAGGGACTCTTGTTAATATTATGGTGTCACTGTCCTTTATTGAACGCATTGAGGCTCATCGGCATGTTGATCTTCATTTGTTTGCCTCTGGGCATTGTGTCGTGAGATGGAATCTAAGAGGCAGTTATTAGAGATGGTTGTATGCTACGACTTCAGGATCGAATCGGCGTTTCCAGTGTTGATGGCTCGAAGGAGATGATCTCTGAGGTGGTTTCTATGCCTAGGAAATTTTGAATGTGGCGAGAAGGGCTTGATAACATATAATTGGACCTTCGGGAGATGTTAATGAATGAAGGGATTCTTACGGATGATGGATCAGTGTGAACCTATGGAAGTTAGTTGATTTCATGATGGATGCAACTATAGCAATTAAGTTATAGGGGTCGAGATGAGAGTACACAAGTGGGCTATCTCCTGTGAGCAGGCTGGTGCTTGCGTGATTCTGATAAGGTTCCTACAAAGAGTTCTACTTTCTACCCAACATAGGATGAATGTATTGCGAGGTGAGCTTGGATCACTTGAAGAAGATGGTACGATAGTTAGGAGGTCGAGTGTACGATTGTGGTGGATAATTCAGGATGTGTTATGATTAGTTCAACAAGAACTTTGAGAAATTTGGCTGAGCAATGGTGTAGGATCATGGTAACTAGGAATAAGTGGTCGTTGTGGGGTTTCGATCTATGTGATTGTAGTGTAAAGCTAAGTACGGGAGCCCACCGTCTATAAGTGAGTCACGTGGACATATGCATGTATGGTTTCGAGTTATCAGTGCATTAGTGGATTAGTTATGACCAAGAGGACGAGAAATTTTGGATAAGGAAGTTGACGTATATATGTTACATTTCTCCTTATTGATTCGTGTGCAGGTGCTGAGGATGGATCAGAAGTTATGCTTCTGTGGATGTGATAGGCAAGGAAAAGGATTCATCTAGTTGCTTCATTGGAGTGCACATGTTATAATGGACTACTAGTTTATTTGGTTAAATAATCGAGACTGGATTAGAGTGGGCGACTCTCAATAACGGTCCTAGTGGATTCAAGATTTAAGGTGTGGTGCTTAAGGATTTTTCGGGTTCGTTATGTGGTTGAAGAATGGGTTTCGCATCAGAGTGTGAAGGGTACTTGGAGTATTCTATATTATCACCGGGTCTGTCTTGCGGTGTTAGAGAAGTGGGAGAAACAACTTCAAATTTGCAAAAGATCTAATCAGTGTGTGTATCGGTTGGAGATACTATTGAGTGCATGAAGAGGGTATAAAATGGCTTATGGATGTTGAGACGACGTGATCTCGTGATTTAGGGTCACTCGGGATGAGTTTTGTTTGAGGTTTGTTATGTATTTGAAGGGATCTACTATTATTTTGAAGGCAAGTCAAGAGTAAATTGAAAGAAGTTAGGCCAGTTAGTGATGGGTTGAATAAGCATGGTTGTGGAAATGATCTATGTTAAGCTATACAGGTGATTCGTGGCAGTATGTGTGGGCTTTACATCCACCGTAATTTGATTGATTGGAGGTATTTGATTATAAGGGTTTGTTATGTATAGATGGATCTCGAAAGAGTCATGGTGGTTTAGACCAAAACTTGAGGTTTGTATCTTCTGCGAGTATGGGAATTCGGTTGCGTATTGCAATTATTCCTCTAAAATGTGTTGAGTGAAAGGGGTTCTAGACGATGAAGTGTTTATTTTATTGGTGGTCTAGGAGTTATGATGAAATTCGTGTACTCTTATGTGGCGGCATGATAAGTGCAGTGAGCGGTATGGAAACTGTAAGTTAGGATCAAGGTTGAGGTTTGGTGTTGATAAGAATGCCACGAGCTCGGAGAAGTAGGGGAGGATTTAAGATGTTTAGAGTATGTTGGCACTATTTTCGGGCAGTTTGAGGATGGTCTGTTTTGTGGAAGAAGTGTTAAGCATTGAAATACGGAAGCTTGACTAGCGTTATGTGAATAGCACGGTCGATGTGCATTAATGTTCAGATTTACTACCTGATGCGGAAGGTTGTGGGAGTATATCCCACAGAAAGATCGTATAAGTGTGACGTGGTAGTCATCCGATTGCTAGATATTTAAAACAGGTATGGAGATTTTGTTATTGTCGCCAATGGGAGAGGTTATGACTAAGGGGCGCTCTATTTCTTTGCTTATGGATTGTGGGAGTTTGTATCGGATTTAATGGTTGCTCTTATGTGTCGTGAATTGGGTCATTATGGACCCTTGGAAGGTTAGTGGCCTAGTACGGGATAATCGGAATCGGTGTGAGGTCCTCTAGTAGACTTAATGTGAATGTGTTCTTTACATCAGATCAGGTCAGATGTGTTCATTCAGGATAGCACTGCTTATGGAGGATTCTTCAGGTGTTGGATGTTGTTCCTGTCATCAGCTATTCTCTGTAATACTATATTATGCCATGTGGGTTATGATGCAGCTTGATTATTTGCACGTGTGTTGTGGTCTGGTGTAGCTTGTCGTTATTGCACCTTAGTCGAGCTTGATTTATGAGGCGCATGGCACTATCCGTCTCCCCGGGGTTATGTTTTTGCACTTGACGTGCTTGTGTCTGATATTCGAGTATTTTGTAGTTATAAGCATTATGTCTTGATGGGTATTTTCTTATTTATTGTTATATGTGGATCAAGTGGAACGCCGCCACGGGTATGTTATTTGGATCGAGTTGCACGCCGCAATGGTATCATGTGTGGATTAGGTTGTACGCCGTAACAGTGAGATGTTGAGTACGGTTCTCTATACTTATTTCTGTGTATTTTGTTTCTCATTCTCTGAGAAAGGTTCATAGCCTTTGTTCGGCCGTTTTATTCGTCACGCGGGCTAGGTAGTTCTTTTCCAGAGTTCGTTCTTCCTTTTGTGTCATATTCAAGTTGTAGCTTATTGGCGCATTGATGGCCTCATATGAGATCTTGGTCAGTGTTTGAGGTATCGTATTGCCTGAGCAGCTTGTACTGGGTGAGACGAGGTTATTGGACTTGAAATCGGCATCAGATTTATGCAAGGTGTATTAAAGAGAAATTGTCATTATTCAGTTCAGAATGAGGTAACAGTTCTTGTCAAGCGAAGAAACTCCGTGATTTATTGTTTTAACGGGTGGTTATGAGTTCCTGCGCATCTCTTTCATCGTTGCAGTATTGTGAGGGTTGAGACCAGGCTTATATGTATTATGAGGTATACTACGGGCGTCGGGGCAGTGAATTTATAGCAGTTGTGCTTGGAGGAGGTTACCATGGGCAAATGAGTTATGCGGTGCACTGTGTGATGTCATCATTGATGCATGATCATGTGTGGGTTCAGCGTGTGGAGATTGATACGGTGTTCGTATGTTAGGATCAGGTCTTGTAGAGAAATTCAGAGGTTGAAATTTGGTCCTAAGGCTTGTTGGCTAAATAAAAGGGAGTAGTATTCACCTGGGCTGTGATGGCACGGATAGGTGCACAAGGTGTTGAGCAGTAATTTTGAGGAAACTCTAGAGCAGTTCTTAGCACGTTCAAGGACGAACTTATGTTTAAGTGGGAGAGAATATAATGACCCGATCGGTCGTTTTGAGATCTAGCGCGTCGTCCGGCGGTTTGAGGCCTTGAGTAGCTTCACTTCATGTATTATGACTTGTACGCGTGGTCGGAGTTGAATTTCGGGAAGTTCAGAGTTGATTCAGATGGAAAATTCTCAATTTGGAAGCTTGAAGTTGGAAGAGTTGACTAAGGTTTGACATTTGAGTAAATGACCTCGAAATCGGGATTTGAAGGTTCCAATAGGTTCGTATGATGATTTTGGACTTGGGCGTATATTTGGGTTGAATATCGGGTGGTCCGGGAGCATTTGGACGCTTATTATGGAAAGTTGGAATTTCGAAAGTTTACGAATTTCTTAAGCTTGATTTGAAGTGAGTTTTAGTGTTATAGATATCTGTTTGGCGTTTCGAGCATTGTAATAGGTTCGTATCATGATCTGTGACTTGCACACCAAATTTGGCATCATTCTGGGATGTCTAAGTATAATTCGGACGTGTTCGGCGAAGTTTAAAAGTTTGAAATTTTAAAGAAAGGTTTCGATCGTCGATTCATAGTTTTGATAATATTTTAGGTGATTTGAGGCCTCCAGCAGGTCCATGTTATGTTATGAAACTTGTTGGTAAGTTCAGATGGGGTTCTGGGGGCCTCGGGTGTGTTTCAGACGAGTTGTGGATCACTTTGGAGCTTTATTGTATTGTTGAAGGGCCTGAGTAGTGGTTCAATCGCACCCGCGGAAAAAGGGTCGTAGATGCGACGCCGCTGAAGCGGCCAGGCAAGCACAGAAGTGCGTTTGGTTTGGGCAGTGCTGGGGACTGCAGATGTTGTCGTTTTGCCGTAGAAGCAGAACCACACCTGCAGAGGAGGCAACGCAGAAGCGCAACAGGGACCGCAAATGCAGCCGCTAACCTGGCTTGGGTTCTCGGAGGTGCGAGATTGAAGCAGCAGAAGCGACTGTCGTAGAAGCGACCTTTTGGACCGCAGAAGCGGGATTTTCTGTGCATTGTGACTTTTAAAAATGGGGGTTTGGCCCATTTTCCCTTCATTTCTTCCATGGGAGCCGACTTTGGAACTATTTTGGAACACCAGTTTTGTAACGACACGGAAAACTTTGAAGTATTTTAAGACCAATAAGAAGATTAGCAGGTACTAATTATATTAATTCGGGTATGAACAAGACTAATAATATGAATAATATTAATTGATCATGATAATATATGTATGAGGTGCATTAATAATGGTTTATGGTCTAAGAAGACCTGCAAGGCTAAGTCAAGTTGGAAATTATACGATGGGGTTAAGTTTCAAGTGAGTTTGCACAAGACCTAACTTCAAACAAGCATAACTCTCAAGATATGAAGAGTTATATGGTGTATAACCTATCAAAAGAAAGGTCTATGTGTCTAATTTCTAATTCTTCACACCGTTTGTCATATGTAGATTCCTACAAAAGGCTATGACCTTTTTACTAAAGGGTGACAGAACAACTATGCGAGTCTTGAGTAGCCTACGCAGCACGGTAACATAGCCTACGCACCATTACGTAGGCAAATCCAGCAACTTCCAATTGAAGGGGAATGAAAGTCCACCCAGTGTAGCCTTTGTATGTAGCCTACGCAGGAGGCTACGCAACTTCAAGGGTCATTTTAAGGAGCTGAAAATGTGAGTTTAGAAAGAGAATATGTTAGTTCTTCATCTTGGAATGGATTTCTAGAGAGGAGGAGCTCTTACACCATGGATACACTTCAAGGTAAGTTGTTTTGGCACAAGGATGATTATATAACATCATTTAGTGATAACACTAATATTATTATGGATCAAATCCATAAGAAATGGGTTGACTCTTCAAGAACACCAAAAAGAGGAAAAGTAAGATTCTTCCACCAAGAGCTAGTTCCTTCACTTGAGCTTCATATAAATGTTATATTGGAGTATGGGTAGCATGTTTATGAGTTTTATTTGAAGTTATAATGGGATATTATATGAACCCTAAGAGTGGGTCTTGAGAATGTCATTTTTTGTTAAAAAAGAAGATGAATAGTAATGAATTAATATAAATATAGATGTCTTGAGTTTCTAATGATTCCAATAGACTTGATAACTTAATTTATGAGCGAATTTAATTGGCAATCACCATTTGGATAAGATACAACACTAGTTCTTGAAATGGACATTCTTGAACCTAGAGTTTTGTTGGAGAAGGCAATGAATAGTGACTTGATGATGTTGGGTAATTAATATAGTATTATTAATGACTCCAAATGAGTATTAAATGATAAGAATTAAATTGAATAGGCTAATGGATGAGCCTATTGGATAATTTGGGATGGTTGAAGGCTTGTTGTCGAATTATGAAGCCTAAATGGATATTTATGAATCTTTTAGTATTTATTTTGATGTAGTTTAGATATTTAATGGTAGGTATTGAATTGTGGGAGATATTTGGACATTTTAATCAATTGGATCATTGTAGTATTTTCGGAGCTTGAAGGTTGAGTTAAGTAATACTTCTAAACTTACTTCTGAGGGTATGAATCCCCGAATTTGGTATTATATAAATTGTTTGGAGGTGACGCACACCATAGTTGACGAGCTTGTGGACGTGCACCATAGAAATTGTGACTTGAACAAATTCTGTGAAGTTGTAAAAATTAAAGAATTATGTTATTATCCGAACATTTTTCACGTGTTAGGAAAATTGAGTTGAGACTCGTATTAAAGATCATGATTGGGCTACGTGCTGATATTTTGGGACCCACAGGGTCATGTTGCTGTTGAATTTATATATTTTAAAAAATGTATATTTCATACTCAGTCATGTTCATCCATTGTGAGTATAATTATGGGATCGGGGTTGCCCACCTGCAGCATGCCATAGTAGTTGTATATATATTATTACTATATGGAACGGGGTTGCCCGCCTGCAGCAGGTCTTATATGATTTATTATTATACAGATCGGGACTGCCCGCCTGTAGTAGGCCATAATGGCTTTATATCACACTTGGGCTGAAGGAGCCCCTCCGGAGTCTGTACACACCCCCAGTGAGCGTAGATGATTATATATTCGGGATGGACTTTCCAGGGCATGGACTTGACTTACTTATTTATATTGTGATGAATTTTCCCTGGACATGGATCTTGTCCGTATTATTTATATTTGGGGATAAATTACCTCAGGGCTGGATTGGCCATATACGGTACTGAGTGACTGACTGTTAGTCGATGTGTGTGTGTGTGTGTATGTGTGTGTGTGTGTGTGTGTGTGTGTGTGTGTGTGTGTGTGTATATATATATATATATACGGGATGGAATATCCCTGGGATGGATTGGCCATAAACAGTATCGAGTGACCGAATGATTAGTGACCAGTAGTACATGAGGTCTTTCCACTAAGATGTCACATTCTTCATATCATGCAGAATTGATCTATTTTGCTAGTACCGAGTTTAACAGTTGAACTTGAAAGCATGCCTATATTTCTGTACCATTATTTATGTACTGAATTGTACCCGCGGAGCTCGTCATTACTTTCAGCCCAGAGGTTAGTCTTGTTACTTATTGAGTTGGTTGTACTCATACTACACTTTGCACCTTGTGTGCAGATCCAGGTGCTTTCAGACACGGCTACTATTAGATCTCAGAGTGTTATCCGTTGGAGACTATAAAGGTAGCTGCCTGGCATCCGCTGACCTTGACTCTCTCTTTCTCTCAGTTATTGTATTGTTCTGTACTGTCATATAATATTTTTATCAGTCAGACTTTGTATTCATATTAGATGCTCATGTACTCAGTGACACCGGATTTGGAGAGTGTTTATATCTATATTTGTAAGATATCTTCCGCTGAATTTAAATATTATATTTTCAAATTTAAAGGATATGGTGTTTATTGAGTTGTCGGCTTGCCTAGTATTAAGATAGGCACCATCACAACAGGTGAGATTTTGGTTTATGACAATTTTCATCATCAATCATGGGGTAAGTGATTTCTATATGTTGAAATTAAATACACGAATTTAGACTTGTTAATTTAACAATTTGAGTGGATGATGTGGGCCCGAGGGTTGACTTTGTTGACTTTTTGAGCGGAGTTGGGAATCATTATAAATTGTTAAATTGTAAGCATTGGAGTATGTTTTGACTTATTTTCACGTTGTTTGACTAGTTTCGGATCATTTGGCTTTGAGTCGAGGAGTTAGAGAGGCATTGGAGCCGATTATGGAACTTCGGAGCGAGGTAAGTCTCCTGTCTAACCCCGTAAGGGAGAATTTACCACGTAGGTATTATATTCTTATGTGCTATATGTTGTGGGAGATACACACATATGAAGTGACGAGTGTCCGTGCGTATGCTAGGATTCCTGATTTGTCTAGGTAGACTTAGGTTCACGCCATGCTTTAATTGTACTATTTGAGTTATCCTTGCATGTTGAATTCCTTTATTACGCGGTTCAACCTAAGACTAGGCTTGCATAGAGTGATAGACTCGCTATTGTAGAGATTTGACGAGCTACTTGATTTAACCGCGGAATAATTGTGCTCCCCTTATGGATTTCTCCCGCGTTGTGCGTTTTCATCGAAAAGCTTCCTTAAATTTAATAACTCACATGTTTATTCGTGAGTGGGGTCAAGGACCTGTTAAAGCTTCTTATTCTAATGGGATCAGACCGTTCGCCTTGACATGATTATTGCAACACTCTTATGGGATCGGGCAGTTTGCCTCGGTAGGATTATATACCACATTCTTATGGGATCAGGTCGTTCGCCTCAGCAGTATCATATTCTTATGGGATCGGGCCATTCGCCCCGGTAGTATCATATTCTTATGGTATTGGATCATTCGCCTTGGCAGTATCACATTCTTATAGGGTCGGTTCGTTCTCCTCGGCAGTATCATGTATCATACTCTTATGGGATCGGGACGTTCGCCTCGGCAATTTTATGAAATACTCTTATGGGATCTGGTCGTTCGCCTTGGCAACCTCATGAAACACTCTTATGGGATCGGGTCGTTCGTCTCGGCAGAATCGTGCATAATATTTGACAAGAAGCCATCGTATCCATGAGTTTTCCTGATTAAGTTGTGACAACCTATCTGGGGGGACCATTTTATATATGCTCTGGTTGAGAAAGTAACCGATAATTGAGAGCTTGTGTTTACTGTTCAGAGGAGGATCGTACCACGTACCTATATTTGTTACATTGTTTATTTATCATGTCTCATACTTGGTTACTTTCTACTAGACTTGATATATCGGACCACTAGTAAGTGTCGATGTTGACTCCTCGTCACTACTTTTTCGGGGTTAGGCTAGATACTTATTGGATACGCTTTGATTTACGTACTCATATTACATTTCTGCACTTATTGTGTAGGTTGATATTTCTGGTGGTCTTTTGGGCCCAAAGGCGCAGCTATTGTGGGGACTTTACTGTGAGCTGCATCCCATATTACTATCCGCAACATACGGAGTCTCCGTCAGAGTTATTTATATTTTTCTGTCTAACTTATGTTCCAGACATATGTTGTAATATTATTGTACCTTCTAGTAGATGCCCATGCACTTGTGACACCAGGTTTTGGGGGTGTTCTAGAATTGTTATGGATTGTTTTACATCGATACACTTTTACTTATTATTTTTAATTAAACTGTACGTAACTACGATTTATTTTAATGCACTGATCTCTCTATCTAAATAAGATTCCTGATTTTAAAAATAATAAAATGAATAATTAAGCGTTGGCTTGCCTAAAGGCGACGTTGGGCGCCATCACAACCTATAGTGGATTTTGGGTCGTGACATATATCAAATCTAAAGTGAGTTGTATGATCTCATAATAAAATCGTTGATGGTACACCACTTATTATTATTGCTAACAGTATCATACCTCTTGATCTGATATTTACAAGTAATGCATGACATAGGAATATTATATTGATTCCGGCGGAGGCATTTACAAAGGATAATCCTGTTATACCAGAGTCTACTCTTTATAATATAGTCTTGAAATCTTATTTTTGTTCAGGATTTAGCTTTGATTGTGCTTCCCCAATCACTTGTATGGCCTTTTAATACAATATTAATCTTTTTTACTTTGTGATCTAATTTTTTTTAATCTCTAACGCTTTTTTTATGGAATAAATTTATATACCATAATATATATTATTTTTTAATTTGAAAAATAATTTTACTCATATGATGAATTTAAAAAATAATTACAATAAATTCTTTTGCTAAATAATTAATTAAAATTTTAATTATTTGGTCTTAACATAAAAAATAATTTATTTTCTGTTGATTCAGATTTTTAATGTTAGTTCATCTCTTATTTTGAATATTTAATCATAATTATAATTCTATCCTACATAAATTTTATTTTCAAAAAGTAAAAATATCGATTTGACATTCCAGTTTTAGATCTTTATGTCTGCAAAATCATTAGTGGTATTGACTCTTACCAACCTTTTTCTTTCTCTTTCTCACATATTTATATTCTTAAAAATATTAGTTTTTCTTTAATAATTAAGTATATTTTTCAATATTACACGAGAAATTAATAACAACAAAATATTATTTGAGTAGGAAAACAGTTCAAATATAATATAAAAGTATATTATCGTTGGGATTTTTTCTCTTAATTTCAAAGCTTTATGTAGTCCATTTAACATTACTTTTATTTATTCTTAGTATTGAATATTATCGAGTGATAATGTATTACCAATACGGCGGATTCTTATTGATTTTATCAAACCTTCCTACATATTTTTAATAAGAATTAAATATTAATTATTAAAAAGTAACATAGAAGTTATTGTAGTCCAAAAAAGGTTATTACAGTTACGCCATTTCCCTATGAGTTCTTTTGCTTAATATTTTAGATCTATTTTGGTATATCAATAATATATTCGTACTTTTATAATAATATAAGCTCTCCTTTTTTAAATGGATTCGGACAATATAATACATTCTCAAATTAAATTAGTAATTAGATAATATAATACATTTTCAAATTAAATTAGTAATAAGATTTTTTTAAGAAGTATATCCTAAAAGTAATAGGATTATATGGCTAAAAGTATTATGATTATACTAATAGAATTCCTAAAGGTAATCATGTAGGATTCATAACGTGTATTATGTCCTAAAACTAATAGGAATACAAGGCTAATGTCTAGAATTTCGGTTATGTCTTTTTACTGTGAGTTATTATGCTTAATGTTAAAAGGTTATTTTTATAAATTAACATTATATTCATGTTTTTATAATAATATAGATAATTGTTACAGTCCTTTGGTGTACAAGCAAAATTTTTGGGGTCACAGCAAGTACTTCAGCGACTCTTATATTTTTTAGGGTCTTAAGCTATTAATATCTTTGGCTGTAAGAGCTCTTTTAAGAGAATTACTAAGCGACCTGTGTCCAGCCATAAATCGCGATAGTGCTGGTTCCAATTGATGATTCTGCTTTTTAACCACCTTTGAAACATGCCATGAACCATTCTCCTCCAAAATTTCATTTATTCTAGCACGACAGTTCCTCCTCTTGGTAACATGCTTATTCCTTGGTTTTCTAGCTAGACCTATCACAACCATATTGCGCATACCTTACAATATCATCACCTTTTTTGTTTGATATTCTTTTGACAATATAAAACCCTGATAATCTTGCATGTTCTTTGTAAAAATCAAACATAGCATCCTTATTACTGAACCGCATTCCAGTAATTGGACCTATTACTAGATCTTCTTCATTAAACTCATTAGACATTTCCCTGTCCTCTCCGCCTTCTCCCTCTTCCTCTTAATAATGGTTGTCATCATCATCATAATCATCATCATCATCATCAACAGCAGCAACATCGTCAAAATGATCTTCTCCATCATTGAAGTTGTCGTTTGAATCAATGTTTACCCACTCATCTTCATTCATCAAACCGTCGTCCGAATTCAACCTTAAAGATATGTGTAATGCATTCCTTAGTTGCTCGGACCTAGTTTCTAGGTTGTTATTCAAGTTTAATAGCTCCAAACTAGTTTCTTGGTTAGCATTCATGTTTAGGTTAAGGGAAGGGTGGTGAATTATGTGTTTAATGAAAGCTCTCTTATTTTATGTGTATGGTATAACACGGTTACTCGAATTTATATAACGTATAAATTTTTATTTAATAATATATGTATACATACAAAGGCTTTTGATCTTCCCATCTGTATTAATTTTATTTTGAAAAAATACATAACAATATATGTATACATACGAAGGCTTTTGATCTTCCCATCTGTATTAATTTTATTTTGAAAATTGCATAACAATATATGTATACATACGAAGGCTTTTGATCTTCCCATGAGAGAATGATGATTTTATGGGATTAATGTTTTGGAATAATCAATGATTATTAGTTTGTTTAGGAGGAAAATAATAATCGTTAAGCCAAATATGAAATTAAGGGTTCTAAGGTATTTACACGGTATGGCCATTGTTGGCCATTATTAGTGTGGCCAAATAGCAGCTCTCGTACTTTCCTTGTTTCGCCAATTAAAACAATTACAGACCTAACGCTCAAATTTGAGATCGGTGAATTTAGAATTCGTTAACGCATAGAATTGCGTCATGCATGGAATATATGCATAAGGTTCTTATCCACAAACCGTACACAGAAATAGAGGAAACAAAGAATACATAGAAAGTGAATTTTCTAGAATAATGTTTTTTTAAAAATAAAAAGATAACGCAAAAGGTGACAAAAGATGAGTTCAAGATTTGAGGTATCTAGACATGAATAGCAGGCCTATTGATGCTTTCAGTAGGAGAACCGAACGACGACAAATTCAACATTATTAATTAGTTCCATTAATTATTATGTAGAAATTAACTTCATTAATTTACTTTTTTTGACTTTATGCAACGGCAAACTCTCAAATGAAACAACTATGCCACGCCAAAGAGAATCAAATCTAAGCTGGTTACTTATTGATAGTTTCATGGTAGTGATACAATGTGTATATATTTTTATGTTTTATTGAGTTGCAAACCTAAATTAATTAAATAAAAGTGTTCTTTTATAATGAATTAAGTTTTCATTTTTGCCATAGTCCAATATGAACATTGTCCATTTTGGCCCAACAAAATTTACGAATTTGTCCTTTGAGCTATACTATCGTAGATATCAAAGAGGAAACTTTACTTGCTATATCTAATTCTAAGAGTTATTTATGGATAATAACTACCTATTATTTTAATTACTTTTCGTAGCTACAATGAATTTTAAATTTACTCCTCATAGCTATACCAAATACGTAAAGTTATTCCACTGTATCAATCTTTTCCCTCAACCCTCTCTCTCTTCTCCATTAACTCTCACTCTTTTTTCCTCTCTCTTCTTCCTCGGTCAATCGTCGTCCAACTCTGTGATTGCCATCAACCACTCCATCTCCCTCCTTCTTCTGGTTCTTCATCGTCACAGAAGAGAGAGGCAGAGACAGCAAAAATAGAAGGAGAAAAAGCGAACAGTAGCAACAGAGAAGTCGCCACCGGTCTTCTTCTCCGGCTGAGCTCTACCGGAGCCCAACCAAACAGTCATCTCTCTCTCTCTCTCTCTCTCTCTCTCTCTCTCTCTCTCTCTCTCTCTCTCTCTCTCTCTCTCTCTCTCTCTCTCTCTCTCTCTCTCTCTCTTCCCTTCTCTCATCTCCACACATAATCAACCTCCACCGTCTCCGCAAATCACCATTGTCGAACCAGACCTATCACCACCTACTACCAAACAACTACCCCCTTCACCGTGAATCACTCTTAAACATCGTCGCTACCCACCGTCAGATCCAGATATGAAATCACAAAGTTGCGATCAACCTATTACTAGCAGCGAAAATAATGGAAGAGGAAGATCGAAGGCATCACCGGATCTGGATCTGACGGAGATGCCGGAATCGATGGCTTCTTCTCCTTTGTATCTCACATCTGAGTGTACTCGTCTGGCCGGAAACTTATTCTTTGTAACGACCCGGCTGATCGTTTTTAGTATTACAGCCTCGTTCCCCCATTTACTGCTCAACTGTTTCTTTACAATTGTTTTATGACTTACCAGGTTAATTGATTCGGGTTCGGTGAGGTTTTGGAATGAATTGAAATACTTAATTTCAAGGTTTAATACTTAAGTTAAAATAGTGGTCGGATATATACTTATGTGTACATAACCCCGAAATAGAGCTTTGATGATTTCAATAGCTTCGTATAGTAATTTTGGACTTAGGAGCATGTCCGAAAAATTATTTGGAGGTCCGTAGTGGAATTAGGCTTTAAATGGCGAAAGTTGAATTTTTAGAAGTTTGATCGGGGGGTTGACCTTTTGATATCGGGGTCGAAATCTGATTCTGAAAATTTGAATAGATCCGTAATATGAAATGTGACTTGTGTATAAATTTGAATTCATTCCGGATTGATTTGATGTGTTTCGGCACAAGATATAGAATTTGAGAGTTCAAAGTTCATAAATTTTGGTTTCGGGTATGATTCGTGGTTTTAGTGTTGTTTGAGGTGATTTGAGGGTTCGACTAAGTTCGTATGATATTTTGGGACTTGATGGTATGTTTGGTTAAGGTCCCGAGGGGCTCGGGAGAGTTCTGGGGTGGTGTCAAATCATTTTTCCTTGTTTTGCAACTGCTAGAACTGGTGTCTAGTATTGTTCTTCGCGAACGTGAAGGGTCTCACGTGTTCGCGAAGAAGGATTTTGGACTGTTGGGATTTTTCCCATCGCGAACGTGATGAAGAAGACGCGAATGCGAAGAAGGGAGCTGGGGAAGCCTACGCGAACGCTAGTGGGCGGACGCGAACGCGAAGAGGAAAGAGGGCTAGGGGCCTTCCTGGCGTTAAGCCTTCGCGAACGCGGCTCGTGTCTCGCGAACACGATGGGCAGAGGTCGGAAGGCATCGCGAATACGATGAGGATATTGTGAACGCGAAGAGGTCATATTGCTGTAAATTATTTATTTTAAATTGAAAATTCATACTTAGTCATATCCATGTCATTACATATCATATCTCAGTCTCTGTTGTTATTTATTGATTCATCATATCATCTTTTTCGGGCTATTTTCATGACATTGTGAGCCTATGAGAGGGAGACTGTAGAGATTGATGACTGAGTGAGGTCGAGGGCCTGATTGTGAGGATAATTATGGTATCAGGTTGCACGCCGCAGCAGGGCCTGAGTAAGGTTAGGGTTGTTACTTATTAAGTATATGTGGTCAGTTGTACTCATACTACACTTCTGCATCTTGCGTGTAGATATTGACTGTTGACGTTGATGTGGTTATACTCATACTACACTTTTGCACCTTACGTGTAGATATTGACTGTTGACGTTGATGTGATCGACGTGAACCAGAATTGAAGATGTACCTGCGTCCCAGTTGTAGCTGCCTCTTGTTCATGGTAGCCTTAGATTCATAAAACTCTATTTATGTACTTTTCAAACAGATGATGTATTTATTTCGTACCAGTTTTGTAAACTCTATTTTTAGAAACTCATGATTTGTACTACCAGTTCTTGGAGAAATGTATTATTTTCATATATTTTCTTTTAATTAAATTGCCTTATTAAATTTCATTGGAATTGGATAGTTGATAATTGGCTTACCTAGCAAGTTGGGTTAGGTGCCATCACGACTAGTTGGATTTTGGGTCGTGACAAGGTGGTATCAGAGCTCTAGGTTCATAGGTTCTACAAATCATGAGCAAGTGTCTAGTAGAGTCTTGCGGATCGGTATGATGATGTCTATACTTATCTTCGAGAGGCTATAGGGCATTTAGGATATATACTTCCCATCTTTCTTTCCTTATCGTGCGGAATTGATTCAGCTTGAGATATAAATCTTTGAATTCCTTCCACATATTCGTATGCGCACACGAGCGCTCGGTATCAGTTGTCCATCACCGGCTTGTGATTCTATGAACGAGGTTCGAGATATGTATTATGTGTTTTGGTGATGGGCCAGCCTGGAGGACTTGAGGCCATGGTTAGACCGCAGCTTAAGCTCGGTAGCCTCAGTTGTAACTTGTACATTTGGACTCATAACGAGTGGAATTTGTGGCTTGATAAGCGGTGAAATGGCTTTGTGATGAGTATGATGTAACTGCGGGATGTGTTAAGACGATGTGAATGTGGAGAGAAGTGTTTCCTTGAAGTGTAAAGGAAGGCCATTGGGTGCTTGATTTTCTTTTTGATGTGACGTACAGTCTCGAGTGTGAATGTTTTGAAAGATCTTTCACGTTGCTAAATTTTGGGGCAAATTAAATTCCCGTATCTGAATAATGAGTTTGGACTCGGAAAGATTAAGTGAATTCATAGTAATTGTGGCTGTGAAAAGGTATAACAAGATGCCAATTTAAGACTAAGCAGGTGGATTATCTCTTGTGGGGTAATCTACGTAAGTGTGTTCCTTATGATGTGAATAGAGAGTTTCTTTTCTGCCAGCGGGGCGTATGTGTTGAGACTTGAATTTGAATATGGTTGAGAAAGTTGACTTGATTGTTAAGGGAATGGATGCGAGCTTAGCGGATGATTGAGGTATTTTTATGGTTGGCGTGGTATGAGCTTGAGAAGAATTTTCATTGTACTGACTACGATATTATGACAGTAATAGAGTATGGATATTGTGAGTTATCGAGTGTTTAAATTTATGGCTTTGAGCTAAGTGGAAGAGTCTGCTATTGACAATTCAATTCATGATTATGTGTCAAATTTTTATTTAGGCCTGAGGAATACTTGGGAATCAGTGATGACTTGCAGAGGTAGAGTTCGAGAATGACTCGAGTAAGGAAAATCCTGGATACGGGTTATATTGCGCTTTATGAGTATATGAAAATCATGGGATGAGTGAGTTGTTATTTGTGAATGATGTGGTGCGCACGAAGTATGAATTAGATCGGTGGTCTTAAGGCAGGATTACCTCTTTGAGTGATGATATGCTAATGGGGCACGTGTCTTTCATCCCATTTGGGCGGTGTAATTTGGATTTGAAAAAAGTGGGTGACTCTCGAGAAAGTTCCAATAGGTTCGAGGTTTATATATAGCAATTGAAAATTTCTCCGGACTTGTGTATGGAAAGAAATCTAAGATTTGCATTTGATGGTGCCTGGACTTGCGAAAATTCTGTATGACTATGGATTCTATATTTTAGTATAAGGAAGGTAAGAAGAATAATTTTAAATTCACATAAGGTATTTTCAGAGTGAGTGTTACAGTTGTAGTATTTATGGAGGTGCTTAAGAAGAATACAGTTGCTTATGGGCCGTAGGGCATTGTGGTTCTATGCTAAGGTTTGTGGGGTGAGTTGTGGTTAAATATCGTGGTATTTTAGCAAGGAGAAGTATCAATCTGAACACAAATTCGGAAGGGACTCAGAGAAATAGGACAACTGGGTAGTAGACTGGACCAATATGGTAATGGTAGGATCAATCCTTTGGGTAATTACAATGTGGTAAGACTTTACAAAGGTTTTGGTGGCAATATTCTTGGGTTTGGTGACTTGCGTGGCCAGGTCGAGTTAGAGGAATTCAGTTCTAATAGTTTGGTTATGTGCAAATGGATCTCAAAGTTTTCTTGATGGTTTCTACTATGGTTTGAATCAGATATTTTCTATCGGTGTGGAAAACGTGTTGTGCATTGTGATTTCCTCCTGGAAAGAAGCAAGAGAAAGGTTTCTAACTAATAGGGTATGTAAATTGTTGGTGATTCAAAGTTGATAATGATATTCTTGTGCTTGTCACATGATGGCATGATAGATGCGGTGTGTTGTGCGGGATTAGGATTTACATGTACAAGGTGACAGTTCAGTCTTGAAGAGAAGGTAACGAATGTTGGACATCATGGTCAGTTTCAAATATTTCGATGAATGTTATAACTGCTCGATAATTCCTGAGAAAGGTGCGCATTTCAGAAGGCGCGTTGTGTTTTGACTTACGGATATCCATCGGTATTGCAGTACTCACCTGGTTGATAGACTATTGATATTCAAATTATTGCTATGTGGCACAGAAGAATTATGAAAGTATTCCTCATGGGATTATCATGAATGTAAGATGTGTTAGTCATTTTAGTGTTGGAGTTGGGATCAGTTACGGTGATTCATGTGTTCAATGAATTTGGAGACTGGGAGTTCTCAGAAGTATATTGTTTCGGGTTGCGCCCTATTTGAGGGGAGTATTTTATTTTAACTTTGTGGATGCACTAGTTGCGTTAATTATTTGTGATAGCTACGCGCTATAAGTGTGCATATATGTGAGGTTAGAGTCAATATGCGGGCATTGGGGCAAGTATTTATACTCGAAAGGATGCTTAGGCTATGATATGCCTAGAGTTGACTGTTAAGCATAAATTTATAACGTTTCTCGTATTCTTACCTTTGTTGAGAATTATCAGGGCTACACTTGAGGTTACAAAGAGGCTAATCCCCTGAATAAATGGGGTAGTTACTATTTATGCGTTAAATTGCTGATCTGAAGCGTGATAGTAGACTTTGCACATGCTTACACTATGGCGTGTTATTTATACCAGTCCAGGAGCATGAGAATATTATTTCATTATCATATACAATGTACTTGTTTAATTGATCATATATGATATGCTGGGACTGGAGGCTTGTGACCATGTAGGGCGATTCATATTATTGGCATGTGAGTTGTCCGTGCCGTGTGTGGGAATTTTATTTCTATGATAATTTATCTGATTCATTAATTTCCTTCTTTTACAATTATGCACAGGCGCCTACGGTTATCCTCTTCACAAAAATTGAGGAGTTGGTTGTAACATTATGGTTATGGTGGTGCTTGTTGAACTTACAATATGGTTCTCTTCCTTGAGACATCTCCTATATTTGGGTACACGGATTGCGCAGTTGTGGCTGGAGTTATATTGGTGTGGCATGTCTGTGGGATAGTTGTGTTTAATAATATAAGGTCATTGGACCTAGAATGGGTGCTATCTGGTTTGATTATGATATATTCGGGAGGATAATCTTGAAAGTTGGCTTAGAAAGTGATTATGGTTCTGGTTGGGGGCATGAGAGCTCCATAACTTGTTGATTTGATAAGGGGTCATGAGATTTCTATGTGTTTCTTTCATTATCAGCAGTGTACGAAGGTTTTGGAACGAGGTTTTGTTTGATATAGGGTTCAGAACCAATACTGTGTGGGTTTTGGAGTAGTTACTGTGATCAGGAATGGTGCTACGAGCATGCGAGTTGTGTAATATGTTAGGAGATTATATCTACGGTTATGGTTACGGCTCGATGCAGCTTGTTCAAACTTATACAGTGTGTAACTGTGAGATTCAGGTCTTGTAAGAAATTCTGAATGTTGGGAATTGAATTCCAAGGTTTTTGGGCTAAGGTTAAATTAATGATTTTCAGTTGTATTGTGTGTCATGCCTATATAGAATAGGGTGACGTAGGATCACCCCCGGGTACGTGTGTGGTAATATGGAATAGTGATTTGATGGCTTGGAAATAACTCTTGGCACGTTCGAGGACGAACGTATGTTTAAGTGGGGGAGAATGTAATGACCTGGCTAGTCATTTTGAGTATTACAGCCTCGTTCTCCCATTTACTACTCAATTGATTCTTTACAATTGTTTTATGACTTACCGGGTCAATTGGTTCGGGTTTGGTGAGGTTTTGGAATGAATTGGAACACTTAGTTCTAAGGTTTAAAGCTTAAGTAAAAATAGTGACCGGATGTCAACTTATGTGTAAACGACCCCGAAATAAAGTTTTGATGATTTCAATAGCTCTGTATGGTGATTTTGGACTTATGAGCGTGTCCGGAAAATTATTTGGAGGTCCGTAGTGGAATTAGGCTTGAAATGGCGAAAGTTGAATTTTTGAAAATTTCACCGGGAGGTTGACTTTTTGATATCGGGGTCGGAATCCGATTCTGGAAATTTGTAGGTCCGTAATGTGAAATGTGACTTGTGTGCAAAATTTGAAGTCATTCCGGATTGATTTGATGTGTTTCGGCACAAGATATAGAATTTGAGAGTTCAAAGTTCATAAATTTTGATATGAGGTATGATTCGTGGTTTTACTGTTGTTTGAGGTGATTTGAGGGCTCGACTACGTTCGTAAGATATTTTGGGACTTGATGGTATGTTTGGTTGACGTCCCGGTGGGCTCGGGTGAGTTCTGGGGTGGTGTCGGATCAGTTTTCCTTGTTTTGCAACTACTAGAACTGGTGTCTGGTGTTGTTCTTCGCGAATGCGAAGGGTCTCACGCGTTCGCGAAGAAGGATTTTGGAATGCTGGGATTTTTCCCATCAAGAACGCGATAAAGGAGACGCGAACGCAAAGAAGGGAGCTGGGTAAGCCTACGCGAACGCGAGTGGGCGGACGCGAATGCGAAGAAGAAAGGGAGCTGGGGAAGCCTACGCGAACGCGAGTGGGCGGATGCGAATGAGAAGAAGAAAGGGAGCTGGGGGCCTGCCTGGCATTAAGCCTTCGTGAATGCTGCTCGCGTCTCGCGAACGCGAAGGGCAGAGGTCGAAAGGAATCGCGAACGCGATAAGGATATCGTGAATGCAAAGAAGGAATCTTGGCAGCACACTTTTGTGCTTCGCGAATGCGAAGCTATAGTCGCGAACGCGATGAAGACATTTCTGGGCAGAATTAAAAGTTCCAAAACGGGGGTTTTGAGTTCATAACATAAAATCAAATTGGGAGCTCGGTAGAAGGCGATTTTTGAAGATATTCGTGCGTGGGTGTTTAGGGTAAATGATTCTTACCCAGTTTTGATTAATTTCCATGATTATGCCTTTGAATCCATCATTTAATGGGTGAATTAAGTTGAAAAGTTTAGAAAACCCTCTTGGTTTCATTTGAAGATTTGAGGATCGAGTTGAGGTCGAATTTTGGTNGCGAATGCGAGGATCTTTCCGCGTTCGCGATGAAGGCATATCTGGGCAGAATTAAAGTCCCAAACGGGGGTTTTGAGTTCATAACACAAAATTTAATTGGGAGCTCGGTAGAAGGCGATTTTTGGAGAGATTCTTTCGTGGGTATTTGGGGTAAGTGATTCTTATCGAGTTTTGATTAATTTCCATGATTATGCCTTTGAATCCATCATTTAATGGGTGAATTAAGTTGAAAAGTTTAGAAAACCCTCTCGGTTTCATTTGAAGATTTGAGGATCGAGTTGAGGTCGAATTTTGGTAAATTTGGTATGGCTAAACTCGTGATTGAATGAGCTTTCGGATTTTATAACTTTTATCGGGTTCCGAGATATGGGCCCCACGGGCGATTTTTGGAGTGTAATTTCGGATTTTGTGGGAAAATATTAGTATTTTATTGTGGAATTAATTCCTATAATTGTATGGACTGAATCAAATTAATTGTGACTAGATTCGAGCTGTTCAGGAGTTGATACGCGCATAATGGAATTTCTGGAGCATTTTGATCTTGCTCGGAATTGGATTCGTCTTGTTCGAGGTAAGTAACTCTTCTATTCTTGGAGCTAAGGGCGTGAACCCTGAATATATGTATTATGTGAATTGTTGGGAGGTGACGCACATGCTAGGTGACGGGCGTGTGAGCATACACCATGAAAATTGTGACATAATTATTTCCGTAGAATTTTGTAGTCAAATAATCTTGGCATCTTCTATGTAGTTTTATGTGCTTAAGAAATTGAGCTGAGAATCATATTAAAAATCATGTTGAGGCTATGTGCCAGTATTATTGGGACCCACATAGGTCATATTACTGTGAATTATTTATTTTAAATTAAAAATTCATACTTAGTCATATTCATGTCATTACATATCATATCTCAGTCTCTGTTGTTATTTATTGATACATCATATCATCATTTCTGTTCTATTTTCATGGCATTGGGAGCCCATGAGAGAGAGACTAGAGAGATTGATGACTAAGTGAGGCCGGGGGCCTGATTGTGAGGATAATTATGGTATCGGGGGCCATATTGGCTTTATATATTATTATTATTATTATTATTATTATTATTATTATTATTATTATTATTATTATTATTATTATTATTATTATGTGGATCGGAGCTGCCCGCCTGCAGCAGGCCAGATTGACTTACTATAGCACGTGAGTTGTCCGTGCAGCACGTAAGTTATCTGTGCAGCACGTGAGTTGTCCGTGCAGCACGTGAGTTGTCCGTACAGATTATAGCACTTGGGCTGAAGGAGCCCCTCCGGAGTCTATATACACCCCCAGTGAGTGCAGGTACCTACGGAGTGCCGAATGTGAGTGCCGAGCGATTGGGGGGATTGAGTGACTGTGAGGATTAAGTGACTGTGAAGACTGAGTGATTGTGAGGACTGAGTGGTGGGGAGGACTGTGTGAATTGATACTCTGAGAGTATGCATATGGTTTTATCACTGAGATACATTGCATTGACATGCACGTATGACATATAGACATAGAGATGTATTTTTCTCATGCTGTACGGTATCACGTCATTCATGACTTCTCACACATATTGGCATATGGGCATAGTGATGCATTTTTCACTGGCTATCTGGAAAGAAAATGAAACATTTATTTATTATTGAAAGGATTTTTGAGAAAAATCATAGTTTTCAAACTTACTCATATTTTGACTTTTTCGGTAAAAGATTTGGGTTTTCACTGAGATACTTGAAAAGTAATGCCTATTTTTCTGGAACTATGAATGAACTCAGCATTTTATTTCTGAGATACCTCTTTTATTACTTGTACTATGTTGTTATGAACAGTTGTGGAATATTGGTGTTGGACCTGACCTTTGTGTTAGCTCGTCACTACTTTCAACCTAAGGTTAGATTTGTTACTTATTGAGTACATGGGGTTGGTTGTACTCATACTACACTTATGCATCTTGCGTACAGATATTGACTGTTGACGTTGCTGTGATCGACGGGAGCCAGAATTGAAGATGTACCTGTATCCCGGTTGTAGCTGCCTCTTGTTCATGGTAGCCTTAGATTCATAAAACTCTACTTATATACCTTTCAAACAAATAATGTATTTATTTCGTACCAATTTTGTAAACTCTATTCTTAGAAGCTCATGATTTGTACTACCAGTTCTTGGGAAAATGTATTAGTTTCATGTATTTTCTTTTAATTAATTGCCTTATTAAATTTCATTGGAATTGGATAGTTGGTAATTGGCTTACCTAGCAAGTTGGGTTAGGTGCCATCACGACTAGTTGGATTTTGGGTCGTGACATTCTTCCACCACTGCTTTTCATCCGGAAAAAAGAGTCGTCTCTTTCTCCTCCACTGCCTTTCACGCCGGAAAATTATTATGTAAATGAAGTGTATTTTTAAAAGTATTTGAATGTATTCCTCATTTTTTAGTATAAATACAGTGGTATTTTGTATTTCGCCAGAGGTCCGATCGGGTTTGATTGTATTTTTTTCCTTTTTAAATACAGTGTATTTTATATATTCGCCGGAGATTTGACCGGATTTGACTGTATTCTTCATTTCGGCATTTTTTAATAGTGTAGATACATTCAAATATAGTCGAATACATGCGACCTTGCGACGCCAAATAAGGTTGGATACAACTGAACAGTATATTCAAATACATGCAAAAAAAATAGTTGAACAGTGTATTCAACTCACTCAAATACAACAAATTGTCCAAAACTAGCTACAAAATATATAAATACATAAAATATAGCTACATACGGTTCAAAGCTCTTAAAAGGCAGTGGTTTATGTAAGTTTTCCTATCAAAGAGGAAAATTTACATGTCATATGCACTAGTACTCTGTCTTATATAAAACTTTATTTATTTTCTCCTTTTTCAATTAGGATTGTCATATGCACCCCTTCTTCGAAAATTTATCAACTTAGAAAGCTTGTCAGTCCTTCATCTTAACCCACCTTCATAAGCCCTCGGGGGTGTCACATACACCCAACCTAGGGATTTAGCGTCATGAAGTTTACTCCACCATCATATTGTAGGAGTCTGAGTCTAATGTCATATTTGTCACAATCCAAATCCACACATATCGTCCATTTAGGCTCGATAGATCTCACAAATTTGTATCTTGGGCTATGCTATTATCAAGCCCAAAAATGTATATATACTATGTGAACTCATGCTCATTCTTATATAAACTTCAATTTTCAATGTGGGATTTACCTAAGGGGTCATATGCACTCTTCTTCATAAGCTTACCAATTTAAAAGTCTATTAATTCCAATTTTACTTATCTTGCTATTTCAATGCATATAAAGATTGTTTTTTGAGTAGTCTTCTACTTCCTCTATATATTCTGCAGTGTACGTTTGCTAACAATAATATTCATAAAGTATACTATGTCCACAATGGGTTGTTAAATCTCTGCTCTGAAAAGATATATATATATATATATATATATATATATATGGAACGGAAAACACGTTTTAGAATAGTACTCTGTAGTATACATCATTGATTTGAAAAGCTATATACATGCCAAGTGCCAACTAAAAATGTGTATCCTTGTTTTGATATATGTCTTCTAGCTATGTTCAACGTAAACGTTTTTCTTGAGGACCAAAGGAAAAAACTAAACACTATTTAAAATCAGACTTCTTTTCTTTGGCGACCGTGAAGCCACATGCTGAATTGCTGAGTAAATAAATCAGATCCCGGACGCAATTATTGCTCCACAGCAATACGGACTTGACCCGCTCCTACCTACTCCGTGTATAACAAGGGCATAATCGACCGAAGGTTTTCACCCTGTCCCACGATGTCTCCGGCCGAACGGAGCCATCATTCTCTTTCCTTTTTTTTTTTCCGGCCTTCATTACTTCTTCCAAGATATTAGGGGCAGATTTAGGATTTTAAAGTCGTGGATGTTCACGAATAAAAATTCTGAAAGAAAAGAAAAAAGGAGTTTAGTTATGGCTGCTCACTCAATATTTATCTAAATATTTTTATAAATACCTATACAAATTTACTAAATCTTGTTAAAGATAATGGGTGCTTGAGCACCCAGAAATAACATGTAGATCTGCCACTGCATGATACAGAATAGCGTCAATACCCAACAACAACAACAACAAATCTAGTATAGGCCCACAAGTGGGGTCAATATCCAACAACAACAACAACAAACCTAGTATAGTCCCACAAATGGAGTTTGGGGAGGATAGTATGTATGCAAAACCTACCCTACCTTCGAGAAGACAATAGTATCCGTATCCATCAAAGTAATAATTTGAAGTACAAATATAAGAAAAAAATCCTATTATTCAGTATAGCCGTATAGGTTTTATTGATAGAAAAGTATGCTAGTCCAAAATTCTAAGAGTGAAAAACTGAAAATAAATGATAAATCTATGTATAAAAGATAAACGTAAAAGACGAGTGAGTCGTGACGAGCCAAGTACATCTTCTTCTTTTTTTCCTTCCTCAAAGATTCTATAATTGTGAATGCCAATTGACCCCCTCTAAATTAATCAAGCATATTTAAAATTTTGATTCACACTAAAACGAAAAAAATAAATAAACAAATACTAGAATAAAATGTGATTACCCAAAATATCATCTTTAAATTTAATAAGTAATTATGTGTTCTAAAACCTCGAAAAGCACCATTTATCATTCCTCGACTTGCGTGCGCAGCCCGTATAATTTTTCGAAAAGTTTTTTTGTGAAAAATAAATTAAAATGTGAAATAGAGCTTTAAAACTCAACTAGGTTGACTTTAGTCAATATTTTGAGCAAACGGACTCGGATCAGTGTTTTGACAATTTCGGTAGGTCCGTATCGTGATTTGGGATTTGGGTGTATACCCGGAATCGAATTCTGAGGTCCCTAGCCCGAGATATGAAATTTTGATGAAAACTTAAAAGCTTGAAAGCTTAATAATTTTTAAGAAATTACTGATATTGGATTTATTGGCCCCGGGTTCGTATTTTGGTTTCGGAGCTCGGTATAGGTCCACTATAATATTTATGACTTATATGCCGAATTTAATGAGAATCGGAGTTGATTTGACGTGATTCGGACGTCCGGTTGTAAAAATTTAAGTTTTTAAAGATTTCTTGAAAATTTTATTTGATTGGGGTCCAATTCGTAGTTCTAGGTGTTATTTGGCAATTTGATCGCACGAGCAAGTTCTATGATGTTTTAGAACTTGTGGGCATATTTGGTTTGGAGCCCCGAGGGCTCGGGTGAGTTTCGGATGCTTAACGGACATTTTTGAACTTGGAAAAAACTGCAGAAATCTGCTTCTAGTATCCTTCTCCGCGTTTGCGAGAGGGGACTCGCGTTCGCGAGAGGGGACTCGCGTTCGCGAAGAAGAAACTGGAGGCAGGTGAAAATTACTCTTCGCGTTCGCGAAGAGGGGGCTGCGTTCGCGAAGGGAAGAGGGCAGTGTTCATCGCGAACACATGGAAGCGTTCGCGTTCGCGTAGAAGGAACGAGGCTCAAGCTGAAGCACAAAATTTATGCTATGCGATCGCACAAGGTGGTTCGCGATCGCGGAAGGCTGAGAAGTTGTGCTTAGTGTTCGCATAAGCCTTTCCGCGTTCACGTAGAGTTAAGAATTTGGGCAGCCAAAATGTGCTTTGCGATCGAGAAGCCATTCCCGTGATCGAGAAGAGTAAAATGAACCTGGGCAAAGGTTGTTCTACACGATCGCGAACGAATTTCCGCGATCGCGATGAGTAAAAATTCCAGAAACAGAACTTAAGTTCTGAAAAATGGGATTCGTCTCATTTTCAACCCTTTTCCATTTTTAGCTCGGGTAAGGCGATTCTTGGGCGATCTTTACGGGAAAACATTGGGGTAAGTGTTCCTTATCCTATATTGATTATATTTCATGATTCCATACTCATTTATATCATAAATCCGTGAATTTATGGAAGAAAAATTAGATTTTTATAAAATTTTCCAAAAACGAAAATTTAAGATTTGATGGCCCATTTGACATCAAAATTTGATAAATTTTGTATGTTTGGACTCGTATCGGAACGGGTGTTCGAATTTCGTAAGTTTTTCCGAGATTTGAGACGTGGGTCCCACTGTCGAATATTTTAATGAATTTCGGATTTTATCCGGAAAATTAGTAAATTCATGTGGAATTAATTTCTATGATTCGTATTGAGTATATTGAATTGTTTATGAATAGATTTGAAGCTTTTGGAGACAAATTTAAAAGTAAAAGCTTTGGTCGAGTAATTGATTGAAATTTGTAGAGCGAGGTAAGTATCGTGGTTAACCTTGACTTGAGAGAATAGAACCCTTAAACTATTTGTTATGTGAAATGCATGTGAAAGACATATAGGCGAGGTGACGAGTGTCTATATGCCGTCAAATTAATTGTTTGTATAATTACTTGAAAAATCATAAATTATTTTAAATCATGAATTAATTATTATAATAATAGTTTCTCTCATATTCTTTGTCAAATATTAATTCTTGAATTCCTGCATTAATTGTTATATGTTATTTGAATTATGTGCCTTAATTGTTATTTGACATTTAGCATATTAAATATTAAACTGCCTATTTTCTCTCTGATTTCCATAATAATTTGCTATTTGCCTTTGTTTGTTTCATAATTAATTCATAATTATTGTATGCTTGTTGTCTTATAATTTTATATTAATCGTTACATTTATTGGGGAAATTCTTCTATAAGAATTGGTAAATGGATACATTGGAGGATCGGGTTGCACGCCACAACAGACTTATTAAAATATCTATATTGGAGGATCGGGTTGCACCCCGCAACAGACTTATTAAAAAGTCTATATTAGAGGATCGAGTTGCACACCGCAACAGACTTATTAAAAAGTCAATATTTGGGGGATCGGATTGCACGCCGCAATAGACTTATTTAAAAGTCATTATATATACTTGATTAAAAATAATTATATGAGAGTATTGAAAATGAATATATTGTGAGAACGGGTTGCACGCTGCAACAGAATTGAATGTGAATATATTGTGAGAGCAGGTTGCACGCTGCAACGGGAATTGATAGAAATGATAATTGGTTATGACTGCTAAGTTGGCTTCCATTATTATAAATGAATTACTGATTTAATTTTATTATCTGTTGTTGTTACTAATATTGCGTACAGGTTAATGTAAGTGACCTGCCTTAGCCTCGTCACTACTTCGTCGAGGTTAGGCTCAGCACTTACCAATACATGGGGTCGGTTGTACTGTTACTACACTTTGCACTTCTTGTGTAGATTTCGGAGTTGGTCCCAGCGGCGTGCCATCGACTTGCTCAGATTTCAGCTACTCGCAGGAGACTTGAGGTATAACTGCACAGCATCCTCAGTTCTGAAGTCTCCGTCTATTTTACTTTAGTTGTGTGTTTGTTTCCAGATAGTTTTAATTTATTCAGACCTTTAATTATATTTATTCTAGAAGCTCGTGCACTTATGATACTAATTCTGAGATGGTATTTAGATACCATTGTTTTCATGGATTACTCACTATATTTCAGATTTTACTTCCGTAATCGTTCTATGTTATTAATAAATTTAAAAATTATTTTAAAAATTAATAATATTATTCTATCATTAGTTTGCCTAGCAAGTGAAATGTTAGGCGCCATCACCGTCTGAAGGTGGGAATTTCGGGTCGTGACAGTTGGTATCAAAGCACTAGGTTGCATAGGTCTCACAAGTTACGAGCAAGCTTAGTAGAGTCTGAAGGATCGGTACGGAGACGTCTGTACTTATCTCTAAGAGGCTATGAGGTTTAGGAACAATATCACTTCTTTCTTATTCTGTCGTGCGATTTTATTCTATCATCGATGATTGAACCATTCTACTCTTATTCTCTCGCAGATAGTGAGAACACGTGATACCTCTACCGATGGATAGGGACCAGAACCCCCGGTAGCAACTATGGCCAGGGTAAGAGTTCGAGGCCGAGGTCTTGCTAGAGGCCGAGGCAAAGGCCGAGGTAGAGCTCAGTCCAGAGCTCGAGCAGTTGCACCTATTGTAGAACCTCAGGTAGACCTTCAGGAGGAGGTCCCAGTTCAGAATGTACCAGTTGGACCAGTTCAGGTCCCGGAAGGATTCATAGTCACTCCAGTGCTTCAGGACGCTCTAGTCCGATTGGTGAGTCTTATGGAGGGCGTGGCCCAGAATGGTACATTTTCAGTGGCACCAGCCATCTCACAGACTGGGGGAGGAGCACAAACTCCCACTACTCCCACTCCGGAGCAGATGGTTCCCCAGAATCAGGCTCCAGCAGCCCCGCCAGTTGGGGTAGTTCAGCCAGTTGTTGCGGCACATATCGATGATAGGCCCTTCATGTCTTTTGAGGCCTTATTGAGACTGGATAAGTTTATCAAGCTCTTTCCAGTTCACTTCAGTGGTACACTTTCTGAGGACCCACAGGATTCTCTTGAACGCTGCCATGAGGTGTTGTGGAACATGGGTATAGTTGAGACTAATAGGGTTGATTTTGTTGTATTTCAGATGACGGGTTCCGCCAAGAGGTGGTGGAGAGATTACACATTGACCCGACCAGTCGGATCGCATGCACTTACATGGGAGCAGTTCTCTCAGCTATTTCTGGAAAAGTTCCTCCCTATCACACTGAGAGAGGAATTCCGTAAGCAATTTGAGCGTCTATAGCAGGTCAGTATGACTGTTACTCAGTATAAGTCCTGTTTTGTGGATTTGGCCCGTCATGCTCTCCTTTTACTTCCTACGGAGGGAGAGAG
>AWOL01S0070439.1:87856-107796 GCA_000715115.1 Nicotiana otophora | reverse complement strand
GGGGGGGGGGGGGTTGTTGGCTATAGGAGCTTAGAGGACCAGTGGGGACACCAGCTATATGTGGACCACAGCAGCAGAGTTTATTAGAGTAGCTGCGATAGAAGTATTAGGGGTCTCGACGGGTTTCTCTGGCGGCCACAAAGGTGACTGGTTGTGGAGTGACGAGGTACAAGAGAATGTGGATGCCAAGAAAGTAGCGTACTTGAAGCTTATAGAGAGCATGGACGAGGATGCGAGGAAGATGAACAGGGAGGGGTATTGGAGGTCTAAGAAGGAGGCAAAGTTTGCGGTTACTGTGGCGAAGACTGCAGCGTTTGGGCATTTGTATGAAGAGCTTGAGGACAAAGGAGGGGACAAGCAGCTATACAAGCTAGCCAAGGTGAGAGAGATGAAGGACCGTAATCTGGATCAACATAAGTGTATCAAAGATGAGGAAGGTAGAGTTTTAATGGAAGAGGCTCAAATTAGATGAAGATGACAGCCATATTATTTCCATAAACTCTTGAATGAAGAGGGTGATAGGGACATTGTGCTGGGCGACTTGGAGCACTCTGAGATGCGTCAGGTTTTCGGGTATTGTAGGTGGATAAGAGTAGAGCTGGTCGAGGGGGCTATGCATAAGATGCATAGGGGTAGAGCTATAGGTCAAGATGAAATCCCTGTGGAATTTTGGAAGAATGCGGGTAGGGCAGGTTTGGAGTGGCTCATTAGGTTGTTCAACATCATTTTTAGGCCGAAGAAGATGCCTGATGAATCCTAGCTGCCTCCATTTCTCTCTCAAACTCCTCCCCTTCTCTCTAAAGAACCGTAGACGCCTCCCTTTCAGTTCCTCTCTAAATCCCATTCATAATGGGATTCACCCATTATTTGCTTACCATATTTACGTTCCTTCACTACTGGTCACACATTTGTGGTATTACTTAGGTATTTTCCCCATTTTGCAAGTATTATCTCCTAGATCAGATTGGATCGACCATAACCTTTGAGATTTGGATGATATTTCGTCCATATACATGGAAAAAGGGCCTGATTTCTAACACCGGTTGGCCGATTTCAAATGTTGAACCTTAATTAGGGTTTGAAATTTGATTTTTTTTCCTTTGTCGGTTACTCTACTAATTGCATGTGAAAACTTTCTTTTCCTTTTTTATGTTTGTTTGATTTTTTTCTTTGTTTACTCGCCTGATTCAACACTATATAAACATCTCCCCCAAATTCCCATGAAATGAACTTTTAACCACTATTACTCCCTCACTTGCTCACTCAAACTATTCAGAAACTCTTAATTTTGGCCCACTGAAAGCCAATGACTCCGAAATCTGCTCTATTGACCTTCCCAGTGCGAGCACTGCTTGGGGCTCTACTGAAGCTCCTATAAACTATGACGCACTGGGGCTCGGGGACCTGTTGTTGTCTTTTTGCTACTGATACTCGAGTTGTTGCTGGCATTTGGTTTTCTCCTTTATTTTGCATGTTAAATCTGCAAACTAGTGAGTATTTAGACCCTTGCAATTATATTTTTCTTCTTTTGTTCATGCCTCTGAATATTTGTGTTAATTTAACTCTATTATGTCGACCTTGTTTTTAAATTCTTCTATATCTCTTCATTAGAATCTGCATAAGTCTAAATATGTTCATTCAATGTGTTCAATTTGGAAGATTGCTGCCTCCAACGACCCGACCGGTCATTTTGAGCTTTAGCATTCCATTCAGTGGTTTAAGGATTTGAGTAGATTCATATTATACATTATGGCATTCGTGTATGGTGAGTTTTGACTTTCGAGCGGTTCCGGATTGATTTGGAAGAATGATTCTCGTTTTAGAAGCTTTAAGTTAGAAGCGTTGACCAAGATTTGACTTTTGGGTAAACGTACTCGGAATCGGTTTTTAATTATTCCAATAAGATTGTATGATGATTTTGGACATGTCCACAAAGATTGGTTAAATTCCTATGAGTTTTGGATAAGTTTGGGGCGTACGGTGATTGTTTTCGATTTCTACGTCAATTTGAGCATAAAGGTTAACATATTGAGCAAACGGCTTTTGCTTCATGTTTTGACTAAATCACTATATCTGTATCCTAATTTTGGAACCTTAGCAACTGAAATCTTCAAGTTTCGACATCGTATGATGAAATTAATGGTCATTTTACTAAGATTTGGGCTGCCAGATTTTTTTCAGATTAGTTACGAAATTACCACTGAATTCGTATTTAAAATTCTACACTATTTCCAAATATTGAAACCAACATATATCATTCATTATAAGGTCAAATGGAATGATTCAAAAGTTTAACTTATCTAGAATTTCATGAGGAATCCATTGGAGGTATCAAAAGCAAGTTTTGGGATTATTTGGAAAGAAAACAAAATGTAGAACAGCTGGGCATGTTTGGCTATCAATGTTGTTAGAATATTTGTCATCTTGAATGTTTAGGATTGGGAGAATTCAAGGACGTTCTTCACATTTCTTCCATGGGGTAAGGTCTCAACCATAACCTAATTATTTCCCTTTGATTCATTCCCTTGGTTTAAGCTTTAATCCATGATTTTAATTAAAACCCTATTTAATTCTTTAAATCGAGACCTAGAGTTATGTCCTAAATTTTAAAAATTAAAAATGAGTTAGAGGCGTTTATTTCCCGATTCCTTTTGGATTCCTGTTATCCTATATTAGGAGAACAACATACTCGAATTTGGCGAGTTTTGGAGGAGTATTTCGAGAGATATGGGACCCAAGTAGTGTGGGTTGGACTCTTCGGTTATGAACACCCAAGAGCGATGTTTTAGCGAATTGCTTGAGCTGTAGGACTCTGATTGAGTCGGTTTTCATTCGTGTGAGCTTGAATTGGTTATGGCCTTGCTCGGGTAAGCTTGGATTTGGATCCAAGGCGGGCCCGACATTGACTTTTGTTGACTTTTTAAGGAAAATGTAAAGATCATAGCTTTATTTATTGCAATTGGTTTCTATTGCATTGTTTGATGTTGTTAAATCATTTTTGGTTAGCTATGAGCCGTGTGGAGGCGATATTTAGGGGGAAAGCTATTTTGGAGGGTTGAGTTGGCCTATTTGAGGTAAGTATCTAGCCTAACATTGTGGTGGGAAGCTACCCCTTAGGATTTGAGTTGATTGCGCTATTTGTATTTTGTGAAATCTGTGTACGCAAGGTTACGAGTGGGTATACGAGCTATATGTGGTATTTTACCGGTATTGATTATCTAGACTCTTTCCATGCCTTTAATTGAATTGTCATAACATGTTATATCTCTCATTGTTAATCTACTCTTACATGCTCTATTTGACGTGGTTAGCACTTGTTCTACCTCTTACTTGTTATTTTTCTATTATATGCTTTAGTTGAAGTTATTGCCTTCCTTATTATCTTGTTACCTATTAATTATTGAATCACTTTAAATTGAAGTTGGTATTTCTTGGAATCATCTTGTTGAGTTATTGGTATTAAAGTTGTAATAGCCGTTATCACATTGAGGCGGAGTTGTTAATTGTTGAGATACCTTGTTGAGCATTCCTATCCATTTTGTTATTGTTGAAATTCTTGTACACATTGTGGTTAAGCCATGGGCTATTTGTTGTGGAAATATTGGTGTTGTTGACTTTGTTGCAAGTTGTGGCATATGGGCACTTGTGGTGCGAGTTATAATTGGGTTGTGATGTTGATACGCATGCGGTGGTATAAGGCTAGGGGTTGATATGCATGTAGTGAGATAAGATGGGCTTGATACGCGTGTTGCTAGTAGGGGAACTACTTGAAGACATGCGGTGAGATAAGGTGAGCTAAAACGCGTGTAGCTATTTCGGAAACAATGATTTTCAAAACTAAATATAAAGCTCACGCAGTGATATAACAAAAGATTGTGATTGAACTTGTGAAATGTTAATACAATGCGATACCTCGGTTGTGATTTTCATTGTACATTCCATGTTGGAACAACTTGTTGATTTGAACGGTCATTGTTCTTCCTTCAATCATTCATCCATATTTTGATTGTGTTTGGTTATTCGTTGTTATCTTGGTGTTGGAACGATTGTGGTTTCTTGTGTGATTCATGCATTCTACGTGATTTGTTGTGTTGCTTTAACTTGCCAATTTGTGCCTCCGTTATAACTTGGTGAATTTATTGTCAATGTGACTTTAATTGCGTGGACTCACTATATCATATTCTGTTGAGTTGTTGGTGACATAAAGGTTTAAATAAAAGAATTATTAACATGATTTGTTCTATGTGCCTCTTAACATAGAACTCGTTATCTCACTCGCTGCCTTATTATTCTAAATGGTTATCGCACGTTCACTATAATTGAGTTGTCAAATTATACTCATCACCTTGTTAGATTTTACCTTACTTAAATTTTTTATCATAATTGTCTTAAACAAATTCTATAATTTATTTGTTAATTTAATTTATGTTTTGCTTTGTTTAAAAATGATACTTTTACTCGGTTTAATTGATTTATAAACTAGACGCATCTTATACTCTGTTTCGTACAAATTGTATATTATTTTACTTTACTTGATTTGTAAAGTAAACTCATTATTTCATTTGACATCTTACTTTATTCAAGATTGTTATTATGTTTTATGGTATCTAAATATATCTTTCGTTCAACTAAATTAATATTTATCATGGTTGCAAAGTACATGGTAGAACGTGGGCTTTGCCGTGCGAAGGTAATTGTTATTGTGGGCACGAGGTGCCATATATGTAAGATTTGGAAATTGTGGTTCATGAATTGTGGTTTATAAGGTGTGGTGCCTCAGGGTTATTCTTGTTGTCAGTCCATGCGTTGGGAGCGTTTTGATTATTTGAGTTGTCATCTGTATTTTTCTTATTTGAGTTCATTTAAATCTCATCGGTGTCTGATTATGTTGTTTATTTATTACTCGTTTACTACTTGCTTCTATTTATGTTTCTATTACTTCATTATTAGTTGTAAATCAATAATTTTTCTGTCGTTGGTATTACATTGATGCTCTTTCCATTGTTAGCTTATGTATATCTTGAACAAGTTTCTATGTCTAGTAGGTGTCTTGACCTGGCCTTGTCACTACTCTACCGAGGTTAGGCTTGATACTTACTGGGTACTGTTGTGGTATACTCATGCTACGCTTCTGCACATTTTTGTGCAGATCCAGGTATTCTCACTGTGTTGTTGAGAGTCGCGTATGTGCGGCGGGAGACTTCAAGGTATACATGCTTGACATTCGCAGGCCTCGAAGTCACTATCTTACTTCATTATGCTACTATTAAATTGTAATTCAAAATATTATTGTGTTTAAAAATTCTAGTATATTTTAGTAGTGCTTATGACTCCGTACTATCAGTTTTAGGAAGTGTATAACTATTGGCTGCTTGCGGCTATGCATGCCATTTAATTTATGAAGAATGATTAAATAGTTCAATTCTTTTATTAAATTAGCATTTGTTAGGATTACCTAGTCGGCGAACCTTCTCTAAGCACTTGGAAATCTCAACCACCTAGTCAAACCTAGCATCTGTCTCGGTCTCTCGAGCCAAACTGTAACATTGACCATAGTTGAGGCCATTAATGAGCCTTCTGATCCTCTCTCTCTCTCTATGGGAACCAACCATAGGTCATGACGGGCCAAATCTGCGAACCTCATCTCGTGCTAAGTCAGTCATATCTCCCTAGCTTATCTACCCAAATGCTCTACACAACTCCTCTCGACGAGATTGTGGAACAAACTTCTCTAAGAAGAGAACTAAGAATGCATGCCACGTAAAGAGTATTGCACCAACTGGACTACTGAACTCATAAGCACCAACTGGACTCCACCGGTGTCAAAAATATCCGCGGCACAAAGAATCCGCTAGTATCGATCAAGAAAATACTAAGCATCCTCTAACTCTCCTCCATTGAACCCTGGCTCTAATACCACAAGGGGTGAGTGTAGTACTAGGAATCGTAGGGATCGTAAAATACTAGAGTAGAGATTGAATTAATAGAATAGAGATTGGATTACCTTCGTAGAGATTGGATCACCTCAGTAGATATTGGATCACCTTAGAAGCGGTTGAATTATTCGCACAAAATTCTTCCTAGAAGGGTGGTGTTGGAGGCTGAAAAAAGGCGTCCCTCGTCCCAACTAACCCATCAACAGTGAACTCGGAAAACGTTTGCACTCCTAATGTAACAACTACTAAAGCAATCTTCCTCAACTACTAAAGCAATCTTCCTCAACTACTAAAGTAATTTTCCTTAACTACTAGAGCAATCTTCTTCAACTACTAAAGTATTTTGATACTCCACACTCAAATATAAACCAGCCATATCCCCATATTTTGGGGGAAGAAACTATAAAAGACTTTACTAGAAGAAAAAATTTTATTACACAAAAGTTTTTACACGAAAACTAGGTTGGACCTAAGATGATCTCCAGCTATTACAAAGGCTCCTATTTATAGGAGATCGAAAGCTAGTACATGTCCTACCCTTATTTAATTACATAGTATAAGTGGCATAAAATAAGTACAACAAACATAAAAAGTCTTACGATGTAAGACACTTATTTGGTTAATAGACAAAGCATAAAAGCATGATCATGAACTAAAAAAACAAATTGCATGGCCTTGAGTTTTGACTTTTGGTTGGACAAGACATGGATGAGGGCAAAGGGACCCCATGAATAGTATTTTAATGGAATTGGATTTGGGTATATTTATGGCTTGATATGGAAATATGCAAATACCATTAACCCTTTTAGACATAGCTTTTCAGCTCTTGTGAAATATCTCCTTGCGTGCGAATAATCCTCCTCTATAATTCCTACTCTTTTTACTTTTCTTCTTCTATGACAAAGTACATGTATCCCCATTTAATTGAACTTTGCAATTTCTGTTGGATCAATGTCATAGAGTTCTGTTGGGTCTTCTAGCATTTTCCTGTATTCCTTAAGTATTGTCTTAACATTTTGCCAATGGGGGTGAGTGGAAGAATAATTCCAACTTCCTTCCTCTCCTGGCCATATTTCCTCAGGAAGGCACTTACTTTACTGAGAAATGAACCTCTGAGCTTAGGCGTACTTCTTTTCCATTGCTAGGATAGTGACAGGATAATGAAACCAAAAGGACACCGTAGGCATCACCTTGATAGTTCTTTTGATCACACTGAATGACCTGTGGAACATGAATATTTTGAATCCACGAGAATGAAAATGTTGAACCCAATAATTTTGAGGTTTGAACAATAAAAAAAATATTTTTAGGAAAGGTTCAAGATTGTCAAAGTCTCAGAAATCATGGCACTTGAATTCCATGAGAATGTGGTATTGATGGCAGAGATACCAAAAGAGATCATGTGGAAAATTCTTGGCATGCGCTATAAACACCTGGCAAATTGGATATTCCGGTTTAACACCAAAAGGTGCTAGTATTTAACATTTATAATTTTGAAAAACTTGGAGTACATAAAAAATCCTTCGCCCTAGTAAGATGGACGGATCAAGAGGATTCGAAAAATCAAATAACTCTGGCGGGTGATGTAATGATGAGAACCTGGCCGTGGCACATGTGAGAACATGAACCTTTGAACTGTTGATTTATTGTTCTTCCTGTACTTTTGTTTTTCAAACCGTTTGGAAAATTCACCTTGCTTTGAAAGGAAACTAGCAAGAAAATTATCATTTCCTTTCAAGTGATTGACCTGAAACTTGTAGGGAGAGAACCGCTGAGCCCATCTGAGAATTTGCGGGTTCAGAATGATCTTTGGATTCACCTGGATCATCCTCATAAAAGCATTCATATCCATCTCAATAAGAAACTCTAAGTGAATTAGGAAAAATTTGAACTGTTTAATCCCATTTTTTACTGGAAGAATCTCCTCGAAAGTGGAATAATAATGTTGTTCAGCATCCTTCAATTCTTCACTGGTGTAACCACATATTTTTCTCTGACCATTTTCTTCCTCAAACAAAATCACGCTCCAATATTCATTGCTGGCATCTGTCTGCGATATTTTCTTTCCATTGAAGGGAATGTGCAATGATTTGACACTTTGGGACACCTCTTATATTTTGTTAACCGCATCACTTTGCTCCTTGCCCCATAGTTAGGCGTTCTTCTTCAACATTTTTGTGAGAGTAGATATATATGTGGAAATATTAGGAATAAAATCTCTCACATAATTTATTATTCCCAAAAACTACTGGATTTGCTTGTTCGTGATACCATTATCGGGGAACTTGAGAAGTTCCTAAGAAATATCAGGTCCTGGAATGTAATCTCCATGGGAAACATTCATGCCCAAAAACTCAGTTTCCTTTTTTGCAAAAATCATTTTTTGGCTGAAAGCATAATGCAATTCTTTTGCACTAAAGATGCAAAATGATTGAGCAAATTTATATGCTCCTCCCAAGTATCACTGAATTGTAAAATATTATCAATATAAACATGTGATGTGTGGAGGATGTGCTAAAATATTTTTATCATGGATTTTTGAAACAAAGATGGAGCAATATTTAAACCAAAAGGCATGACTTTCCACTAAAAATGGTGATTGGGAATGCAAAAACCAGTTTTTTCCCTTTTACCCACGTGGATTCCCATATGACAAAAGCCTAATTTGAGATCAAACTTAGAAAAAATATTTTGCATTGGCAAGTTGGGAGAAAAGGATGAGCTTATTCGGGCTTGAAATGACCCGACCGGTCATTTTGAGCTCTAACATGTCGTTTGGCGGTTTGAGGTCTTGGGTAGCTTCACTTTATGTAATATAACTTGTATGCGTAGTGAGAATTGTATTTCGGGAAGTTCAGAGTTAATTCGGATGGAAAATTCTCAATTCAGAAGCTTTAAGTTAGAAGAGTTGACCAAGGTTTAACTTTTAAGTAAACGATCTCGGAATCGGGATGGGAAGGTTCCAATAGGTTCGTATGATAAATTCGGTCTTGGGTGTATGTTTAGGTTTAGTATCGGGTGGTTCGGGAGCATTTCGGCGCTATTGTGGAAACTTGGTAATTCAAAGGTTTTAGAATTTCCAAAGTTTGGTTTGAAGTGGACTTTGGTGTTATCGATGTCTGTGTGGGGTTATGAGCTTTGGAATGGGTTCTTAGCATGATTTGTGACTTGTACATAAAGTTTGGCGTCATTCCAGAATGTTTAAGTGTAATTCGGACGCGTTCGTCGAAGTTTAAATGTTTAAAAGTTAAAAGGAGGATTTTATCGTCGATTCATAGTTTTGATGTTGTTTGGTGTAATTTGAGTCCTCGAGTAGGTTCATTTTATGTTGTTTGGTGTGTTTGGGTTGTATCGCACTCTTATTTGATGTTTCAACGTCGTTTCTTTGGACATAAAGGGTACCATATTGAGAAAACAACGTTTGATTTGTGATTGGATTGAACCATTAGATCTGTATCGTAAGTACGAACCATAGCAACAAGAATCGTCGAAGAACTCTCACACCCAGATGCTAAAAGTAGCTGAGATGAGGATATTGAGGTGGATGTGCAGGCATACCCGGTTGGATAACATTAGGAATGAAGTTATTTGGGAAACGGTGGTAGTGGCCCCTGTGGAGGATAAGATGCGGGAGGTAAGGTTGAGATGGTTCGGGCATGTTAAGAGGAGAAGTATAGAAGCCCCAGTTAGAAGGTGTGAGCGGTTAGCCTCGGTGGGTAGCAGGAGGAGTAGAGGTAGGCCTAAGAAGTCTTGGGGAGAGGTTATTAGGCGGGACAAAGTGCAACTGGAGCTGACCGAGGAAATGGCCCTAGACAGAAGGGTGTGGAGGTTAAAGATGAGGGTAGAAGGTTCGTAGGTAGTCGAGTATTTCTCTTTGTCATACTCAGTTCGCTAGAATTAGTGTTAGTGTGATTTATTTTATTCATAGATTGCTATTACTACCTAGAGTTTGACTGCATTCGTGGATTCGATCTTATTTTATCTTGCTGTTATTCCTACTTGGTGTAATTACCTTTTCTTTTTCAGTCATTCTCTAGCTGATGGTCTATCGGAAATAACCTCTCTGCCCTTCCAGGGGTAGGGGTAAGGTTGCGTACATCTTACCCTCCTCATACCCCACTTGTGAAAAACTAATGGGTTTATTGTTGTTGTTGTTGTTATATAATTACATCTGCATTTTTATGCTATTTACATATTTTTGACAACAATAGCATATACTTTTTAATTAGTTATATTTATCATTTTATTTAGGGTTAAAATAACTTTTTACAATTTTATAATCTTCAGCTATTATTTGAAAATATTTATTTGCTTCAATAATATTTTATACTTATTTAGATATTTTATTAATTTATTTTTTCCTTAATTTCTTTTATTTAAAATCTGGCCTAAATTAGGCCAATATTTGGACCAAATTAATGGCCCAAACATCCCAGCCCAAATCAAACGACCCTTGTGACCAACCGGTCGGAACCCATTTAAAATGACCCGCCTCGCCTTTTTAAAATCCTGGCCATTGATCTCTTAATATCAACGACCCACGATCAACCCCTCATTTTGAATTACCCAAACCCCCAAAACCCTAACCCATTTTCCCCAAAGAGCCTCCCCCATACACTCTCAAACTCCTCCCCTTCTCTCTAAAGAACCTTAGCCTCCTCCCCTTTCAATCTCTCTCTAAATCCCGTTCATAATGGGATTCACCCATTATTTGCTTACCATATTTACGTTCCTCCGCTACTGGTCACATGTTGGTGGTATTACTTAGGTATTTGCCCAATTTTCGCAAGTATAATCTCCTAGATCAGATTGGATCGACCACAACCTTTGAGATTTGGATGATATTTCATCCATATACATGGAAAAGGGGCCTGATTTCTGACACTGGTTGGCCGATTTCAAATGTTGAACCCTAATTAGGGTTTGAAATTTGATTTCTTTCCTTTGTCGGTTACTCTACTGATTGCATGTCAAAATTTTATTTTCTTTTTTTATGTTTGCTTGATTCAACACTATATAAACTTCTCCCCCAAATTCCCATGAAACGAACTTTTAATCACTATTACTCCCTCGCTTGCTCACTCACACTATTCTGAAACTCTTAATTTTGCCCGGCTGAAAGCCAAGGACACCGGAATCTGATCTATTGACCTTACCAGTGCGAGCACTTGGGATTCTTCTTTATTTTGCATGTTAAATCTGCAAACTGGTGAGTACTTAGACCCTTGCAATTCTATTTTTTTGCTTTTGTTCATGACTCTGAATATTTGTGCTAATTGAACTCTTATAACTAATATGACACTTTGTCGACCTTGTTTTTAAATTCTTCTATATTTCTTCATTAGAATTTGCATATGTCTAAATATGTTCATTCAGTGTGTTCAATTTGGAAGATTCATGGCTGTTATGTTTGTTTGAGACTATCATGTTTATGTATGCTCGAATTTCTGTAATGACCAGATTGGTTGTCACGACCCGAAATTTTCCATCGACGGGACCGTGATGGCACCTAACATTTCACTTGCTAGGCAAGCCAACGTTATAGAATCATTAAACCAATTCCTTATTTCCATTCAGTAAATAACAATAATTAACTAAAATGAAATATAATAAGTGCAGAATATCATAAAACTGTATTAATTACTACCACCTGGATCTGGAGTCACGGTTCACAAGCATTCTAGAATTTACTACACGTAATAGTCCGAAAGAAATACAACTATCTGAAGGAAAGAAAAAAATAGGACATAAAAAGATAGACGGGGACTTCAAGGTCTGTGAACGCCGACAAATCTACCTTGAGTCTCCGGACAGCGGACCAATAGAAAATCTCGATCAACTTGAGCCGGTATCAAAATATGCATAGAAAGTGCAGAGTGCAGCATCAGTACAACCTACCCCATGTACTGGTAAGTGTCGAGCCTAACCTCGACGAAGTAGTGACGAGGCTAAGGCAAGACACCTACAATCACCCTGTACAATTTAACAGTGTATACGCAAATAACAGGAATGAAGAACTAAACAGGCAATGTCAGGAGGGGAGACATACTGAAGGGAATACAAGATAAAGAACTACGACAGAATGATCACTGGAGCAGTCAATATACCATGAATCAACAGGAATAGTGAATATAGTAAAAAAAATGCACGACATCACTCTTCGTGCTTTTACTCTCAATCTCACCATAAAATTAATAGAAATGGCACGGCATCACCCTTCGTGCTTTTACTCTCATATCTTGGCACGGCATCACCCTTCGTGCATTAACACTCGTAATATGGCATGGCATCACCCTTCGTGCATTAACACTCACAATATGGCATGACATCACCCTTCATACATTAATACTCACAATATGGCACGGCATCACCCTTCGTGCATTGACACTCTCCCTTACCATAATGCAATGAATAAATAACAACAAGGAGATAGAATAACAAGTACAAACCTTACTTCAACATTTGATTCCATAATATCAATCTCAACTTTGAAATAAGACCTCAATTATCATCAAACAATTCCGTAAACATGATAAAAACGATAATTTGAACAACACTAGTATAACACGTAGCAATTTGGCATAGGAATGAAACAATATCAGAAAAATAGAGAAATATGGAAAATAGGTAAATTGGTGGTGCATAGGTACTCGTCACCTCACATATACGCCGCTCACATGAATTTCTCTTAGCAAATAATCTAAGGTTCCTAATTCCCTCAAGTCAGGGTTAGACACAACACTTACCTCGTTACGAATGCCACTTACTTCTCAATCACAGTTTTTCCTTTGGAATTCACCTCCAAACCACTCGTATCTATTCAAAACTGACTCAATAATATTAAATATTGCTAAATGAATCAATTATATTGCATAAATTAAATTTCCCAAATTTTTCTCCAAAAAGTCGAAAAATTAACCCCGGGCCCACTTGGTCAAAACCCGAGGTTCGGACCAAAATCCTTTTATCCATTCACCCCCGAGCCCGAATATGTAATTAGTTTTGGAATCCGACCTCAAATTGAGGTCTAAATCCCCAAATTCCCGAAATCCCTATTTTCTACCCTAACCCCTAATTCTACCATGAAAACTCTAGATTTTAAGTTGCAAATTCAAGAAATGTAATGGGTAATTGAAAGAAGATTGTTTAGAATCACTTACAAAGAATTTGGGGAAGGAATGACAATTGAAAAATTGCCCCTCACCGTTTGGTTTTTGAGAAAAATGAGTTTTTTGGCAAAAATCCCGTTTTGGGTTCTGTTAAGTGCTCGGCGACAGTGTTCATCGCATTCGCGAGAGCACTGTCGCGTTCGCGAAGGGTACTGGCTACCAAGACTTCACGTTCATGAGACCCAGCTCATATTCGCGATGATCACTCCCCTCTGGCCTTCGCGTTCGCGAGGAATGGCTCGTGTTCGCGCTGAAGGAACGACACAACCTCCCCCCCAGGTCCCCACATGCTTCGGGTTCGCGTTGAGCCGGTCGCGTTCGCGAAGGGTAAATCCCCCATTACTTCGTGTTTGTGACCAGGCCTTCACGTTTGCGAAGAAGAAGTCTTAGCCTCATCATATTACTCTTCGCATTCGCGAGAGGACCTTTGCGAACGCGAAAAAGGATATGACAGATACCAGAATCTGCAGAAACTAGATTTTTCCCAAGTCCAAAACATCCCATGGCCTATCCGAAACTCACCCGACCCCTCGGGGCTCCAAACCAAACATGCACACGAGTCCAAAAACATCATACGAACTTGCTCACATGATCCAATCGCCAAAATAACACCTAGAACTCTAAATTTAGCACCAAATCAAATGAAATTCTCAAGAACACTTTAAAACATCCAATTTCTCAACTGGACATCCGAATCACGTCAAATCAACTCCATTTCTCATCAAATTTCACAGACATGTCTTAAATATCATAATGAACCTGTACCGGGCTCCGGAACCAAAATACGGACCCGATACTAACAATTTCAAATATCAATCTATTCTTACAAATAAATAATTTCCAAACTTTTAATTTTCATCAAAAATTCATAACTCAAGCTAGGGACCTCTAAATTCGATTCCGGGCATACGCTCAGGTCCCATAATTCGATACGGACCTACCGGGACCGTCAAAGCATGGATCCGGGCCCGTTTACCAAAAATGTTGATCAAAGTCAACTAAAATCAACTTTTAAGGCAAAAGTTCTTATTTACATTAGTTTTCAACATAAAAGCTATCCGAAAACCTACCCGGACTGCGCAGATTCGAGTTCTAAAACATTAGATGACCTTTTGGGTCATCACATTCTCCACCTCTAAAACAACCGTTCGTCTTCGAATGGAAATAGAAAAATACATGGGTTGGTGAAAAGGTGGGGATAGCTACTCCGCATATCGGACTCGGACACCCAAGTAGCTTCCTCAATAGGCTGACCTCTCCAATGCACTCGAACTGAAGGGTAACTCTTTGACATCAACTGATGAACCTGCTCATCGTAAGTCAAATCCTTATCCAACTGGACACAGCTGAAATCTAACACGTGGGACGGGTCACCACGATATTTCCGGAGCATAGACACATGGAATACTGGATGAACTAAGGATAAACCTGGAGGCAATGCAAGTCGATAAGCTACCTCCCCCACTCTTTCGAGGATCTCAAATGGCCCGATATACCTAGGGCTCAACTTGCCCTTCTTCCCAAATATCATAACACCCTTCATGGGCGATACCTGAAGCAAAATTCTTTTTCCAACCATGAATGCAATATCACGAACTTTACGGTCAGCATAACTCGATCCTGTATAACCTTGACCTTGTCTAAGGCCTCCTAAACTAAATCTGTACCCAATAACCGAGCCTCCCCCGGATCGAACCACCCAACTGGCGACCTACACCGCCTACCATATAATGCCTCATAGGGAGCCATCTGAACGCTCGACTGGTAGCTGTTATTATAGGCAAACTCCGCTAATGGCAAAAACTGGTCCAAAGAACCTCCAAAGTCAATAACATAGGCGCAAAGCATATCCTCCAAGATCTGAATAGTATGCTCGGACTGCCCGTCTATCTGAGGATGAAATGTTATGCTCAACTCAACCCGAGTACCCAAATCACGTTGAACTGTCCTCCAAAAGTGCGAGGTAAACTGCGTACCTCTATCAGAAATGATAGACATGGGCACACCGTGAAGATGCACGATCTCACGAATATAAATCTCTGCCAACCGCTCCGAGGAATAGGTAACTGCCACATGAATAAAATGCGCTGACTTAGTCATCTTGGCCACAATGACCCAAACTGCATCGAACTTCCTCTGAGTCCATGGGAGTCCAACAACAAAGTCCATAGTGATACGCTCCCACTTCCACTCAGGAATATCTAACCTCTGAAGTAAACCACCGGGTCTCTGATGCTCACATTTTACCTGCAAGCAATTTAGGCACCGAGCTACATAGGCAACTATGTCCTTCTTCATTCGCCTCCACCAATAATGCTGCCTCAAGTCCCAATACATCTTGGCGGCGCCCGGATGAATAGAATACCGGGAACTGTGGGACTCCTCAAGGAGTAACTCACGAAGTGCATCCACATCAGGCACAAAAATACGACCATGCATCCTCAAAACTCTGTCATCTCCAATAGTAACTTGCTTGGCACCACCGTGCCGCACTGTATCTCTAAGGACAAGTAAATGAGGTTCGTCATCCTGCCGATCTCTGATGTGCTCAAATAAAGAAGACCGAGCAACTGTACAAGCTAGAACACGGATGGGATTAGAAACATCTAACCTCACGAACACGGCGGTCTCTCACCAACTGGAATATATGCAAGGCTACCCATACTGACTGACTTTCTACTCAAAGCATCGGCCACCACATTGGCCATTGGCCTTCCCGGGATGATACACTATGGTGATATCATAGTCTTTCAATAGCTCCAGCCACTTCCTCTACCTCAAATTGAGTTCCTTCTACTTGAACAAATATTGCAAGTTCCGATGATTAGTGAATACCTCACATGGCACGACGTAAAGATAGTGCCTCCAAATCTTCACCGCATGAACAATGGCTGCCAGCTCTAGATCATGAATAGGGTAATTCTTCTTGTGAACCTTCAGTAGCCATGAAGCATATGTGATAACATTGCCACCCTATATCAATACCGCACCCAGACCAATACGAGATGCATCACAATATACTGTATAAGATCTTGAACCTATAGGTAACACCAATACCGGTGCCGTAGTCAAAGCTGTCTTGAGCTTCTGGAAACCCGCTTCACACTCGTCTGACCACCTTAACAGGGCACCCTTCTGGGTCAATCTGGTCAACGGGGCTACTATGGATGAAAACCCCTCTACAAATCAACGTTAATAGCCTGCCAAACCCATGAAACTACGGATCTCTATAGCTGATGTGGGTCTAGGCTAATTCTGGACTGTCTCAATCTTCTTATGATCCACCTGAATACCCTCTGCTGATACAACGTGACCCAAGAAAATAACTGAACTAAAACAACACTCGCATTTTGAGAACTTAGCATATAACTGGCTCTCTTTCACAGTCTGAAGAATGATCCGAAGGAGCTGATCATGCTCCTATCGACTGTGGGAGTAGATCAAGATATCATTGATAAACACAACCACAAAGGAATCCAGGTAGGGTTTGAACACCCGATTCATCAAATCCATGAATGCTGCTGGGCCATTTGTTAGCCCAAATGACGTCACTAGAAACCCATAATGCCCATAAGCTGATCAAATAAATCATCAATCATCGGCAATAGATATTTGTTCTGATGGTGACTTTTTTCAACTACCGATAATCTATACACATCCTCATCGATCCATCTTTCTTCTTCACAAACAACACAGGTGCACCCCAGGGCGAGACACTAGGTCTAATGAAGCCATTATCCAGCAAATCTTGCAACTGCTCCTTCAATTTTTTCAACTCTGGTGGGGCCATGCGATATGGCGGAATGGAAATAGGCTGAGTGTCCAGAGCCAAATCAATGCAGAAATCAATATCCCTGTCGGGTGGCATCCCCGACAGGTCTGTAGGAGACACCTCTGGAAACTCACAAACAACTGGCATTGAATCTATGGAAGGAACCTCCGCACTAGAATCGTGGACATAAACCATATAAGCTAGACATCCCTTCTCGACCGTATGCCGAGTCTTCACATAAGAGAGAACCCTGTTGGTAGAATGGCCATGATTCCCTCTCCACTCTAATCGAGGCAACCCCTGCAAGGCTAAGGTCACCATCTTGGCGTGACAATCTAATATAGCATGATAAGGTGACAGCCAATCCATACCCAGTATGACATCAAAATCAACCATGTCGAGAAGTAGAAGATCTACACGAGACTCAAGACTCCCAATGGTGACCACACACGAACGATAAACACGATCTACAATAATAGCATCTCTCACTGGTGTGGACACATACACAGGAGCACTCAAAGAATCACGGGGCACAACCAAATATGAAGCAAAATAGGATGACACATAGGAGTAAATAGATCCCGGATCAAATAGAACTAAAGCATTTCTACTGCAAACTGCAATAGTACCTATGATAACAGCGTCATATGACTCAGCCTCAGGCCTTGCTGGGAAAGCATAACATTGGGGCTGGGCCCCACCACCCTGAACTACGTCCCTAGGATGGCCTCTAGCTGGCTGGTATCCATCTCTAACGGCCTAACCTCCACCTCTAACTGTTTGGCCCCTACCTCTGGCTGCCTGACCCCTGCCTCTAGATGGTTGAGCAGGTGGTGCATCAACTAGTGCTGGAACAATGGCAAGAGAACTCTGATGTTGTGAGCTGCCCGTTGCTCAAGGGAAATATCTAGCAGTGTGCCTCGGATCACCACAAGTATAACATAACCTCGGCTGTTGTGACTGCTAACCCTAAAACTGACCCTGTCAACATGAATAACCACCCTGATAACTCTGGAGTGGAGGTGCACTAATAGGAGCTTGTGGTGCACTGTAGGCTAGCTGGTCGGAATAATGCATCTGAGGGCCACGACCACCTGAGGCACCGTGGGATGCCTGGAGCACTGAATGAAATGGCCTGGGAGGATGGCCTCTACGAAAAGTACTCCTGCCTCTAGATGAAGCACCGTTGAACTCATCGGAATGACGAGGCCTCTTGTCAGACACCTGACCTCCCTGAGTAAGAACCATCTCGACTCGTCTGGCGACATTAGCAGCCGGTTGAAAAGAAACCTCACTCCTAGTCTCCTTAGCCATCTGCAATCTGATAGGCTGAGCAAGTCCATCAATAAACCTCCTCACTCTCTCTCTTTATGGGAAGCAGAAGAATGGCATGACGGGCCAAATCCACAAAACAGGTCTCATACTGAGTAATAGTCATACTTCCCTACTAGAGACGCTCAAACTGATAGCGACGCTCCTCTCTCAGTGTAATAGGCAGAAACGTCTCTATGAAGAGCTGAGAGAACTAGTCCCAAGTAAGAGCAGGTGACCCAGCTGGTCTGGTCAACAAGTAATCTCTCTACCATTTCTTGGCAGAACCAGTCATCTGAAATGCAGCAAAATCGACCCCATTGGTCTCCACTATACCCATGTTCAGTAGAACCTCGTGACAACTATCAAGATACTCCTGGGGTCCTCTGAAGGAGCACCACTAAAGTGAACAGGAAAGATCTTGGTAAACCTGTCCAATCTCCATAAAGCCTTAGAAGACATAGCTAACCCATCTCCGACCTGTGCCGCAATAACCGGCTGAACTAATCCGATTGGCTGAGCTGCTGGAGCCTGATACTAGGGAGCTATCTGCTCCGGAGCGGGAGTGGTAGGAGTCTGGGCTCCTCCTCCAGCCTGAGAGACTTCTGGTGCCATGGGAAATGCGCCAGTCTGGGCCACACTCTTCATAAGGCCCACCAAATGGACCAAAGTGTCCTGAAGTACTGGGGTAGCAATGAACCCCTCCGTTACCTGAGCTGGTCCGACAAGATTAGTCTGGGCTGGAACCTCCTCGTCAATCTCTATCTGAGGCTCCACTACTAGGGCTGCTGCTCGGGCCCTAGGCTAAGCCCTACCCTTGCCTCGGCCTCGACCTCTGCCCGGCGTAGGAGCTATCACTGGAGGCTCTGGCTGCTGCTCAGCTGAGGAAGCGGTATGTGTTCTCCCCATCTGTGAGTGAATAAGAGTAGAAGAGTTCAATCAGTATTGAGAAAGCAAAATTGCACGACAAGGAAGAATAGAAGTGAAACTTGTTCCTAAACTTCATAGCCTCTGGAAGATAAGCACAGACATCTCCGTATCGATCCTCTAGACACTACTAAGCTTGCTCGTGAATCGTGAGACCTATGTAACATAGTGCTTTGATACTAACTGTCACAACCCGAAATTTCCCATCGACGGGACCGTGATGGCGCCTAACATTTCACTTGCCAGGCAAGCCAACGTTATAGAATCATTAAACCAATTCCTTATTTCCATTCAGTAAATAACAATAATTAACTAAAATGAAATATAATAAGTGCGGAATATCATAAAATTGTATTAATTACTACCAACCGGATCTGGAGTCACAGTTCACGAGCATTCTAGAATTTACTACAAGTAATAGTCCGAAAGAAATACAACTATCTAAATGAAAGAAAACAGTAGGACATAAAAAGATAGACGGGGACTTCAAGGTCTGTGAACGCCGACAAATCTACCTTGAGTCTCCGTACAGCGTACCAATAACAAATCTCGATCAACTTGAGCCGGTATCAAAATCTGCATAGAAAGTACAGAGTGCAGCATCAGTACAATCAACCCCATGTACTGGTAAGTGTCGAGCCTAACCTCGACGAAGTAGTGATGAGGCTAAGGCAAGACACCTACAATCAACCTGTACAATTTAACAATGTATACGCAAATAACAGGAATGAAGAACTAAACAGAAAATGTCAGGAGGGGAGACATACTGAAGGGAATACAAGATAAAGAACTACGACAGAATGATCACTGGAGCAGTCAATATAC
>AWOL01S0070439.1:45685-85364 GCA_000715115.1 Nicotiana otophora | reverse complement strand
GTGCTTTTACTCTCATATCATGGCACGACATCACCCTTCGTGCATTAACACTCACAATATGGCACGGCATCACCCTTCGTGCATTAACACTCATAATATGGCACGACATCACCCTTCGTGCATTAATACTCACAATATGGCACGGGATCACCCTTCGTGCATTAACAAGGGAGATAGAATAATAAGTACAAACCATACTTCAACATTTGGTTCCATAATATCAATCTCAACTTTGAAATAAAAACTCAATTATCACCAGACAATTCCGTAAACATGATAAGAATGATAATTTGAACAACACTAGTATAACACGTAGCAATTTGGCATAGGAATGAGACAATATCAGAAAAATAGAGAAACGTGGAAAAACAGGTAAATTGGTGGTGCATAGGTACTCTTCACCTCACATATACGCCACTCACATGAATTTCACTTAGCAAATAATCTAAGGTTCCTAATTCCCTCAAGTCAGAGTTAGACACAACACTTACCTCGCTTCGAATGCCACTTAATTCTCAATCACAGGTTTTCCTTTGGAATTCACCTCCAAACCACTCGTTTCTATTCAAAAATGACTTAATAATATCAAATATTGCTAAAGAAATCAATTATATTGCATAAATTAAATTTCCCAAATTTTCCTCCAAAAAGTCAAAAAATTGACCCCGGGCCGGCTTGGTCAAAACCCGAGGTTCGGACCAAAATCCTATTATCCGTTCACCCCCGAGCCCGAATATGTAATTAGTTTTGAAATCCGACCTCAAATTGAGGTCTAAATGCCCAAATTTCCGAAATCCCTATTTTCTACCCTAACCCCTAATTCTACCATGAAAACTCTAGATTTTTGGTTGAAAATTCAAGAAATGTAATGAGTAATTGAAACAAGATGGTTTAGAATCACTTACCAACAATTTAGGGAAGGAATGACTCTTGAAAAATCGCCCCTCACCCCATGGGTTTTGACAAAAATGAGTTTTTTGGCAAAAATCCTGTTTCGGGTTCTGTTAAGTGCTGGGCGGCAGTGTTCATCGCGTTTGCGAGAGCACTATCATGTTCGCAAAGGGTACTGGCTACCAAGCTTTCGCGTTCACGAGACCCAGCTCGCATTCACGATGATCACTCCCCTCTGGCCTTCGCGTTCCCAAGGAATGGCTCGCGTTTGCGCTGAAGGAACGACCAACCCCCCTCCCCCAGGTCCCCACATGCTTCGCGTTCACGTTGAGACGGTCACGTTCGCGAAGGGTAAATCCCCCATCACTTCGCGTTCGCGAAGAAGAAGTCTCAGCCTCATCAGATTACTCTTCGCGTTTGCAAGAGGACCTTCGCGAACGCGAAGAAGGATATGACAGACACCAGAATCTGCAGAAAATAGATTTTTCCCAAGTCCAAAACATCCCGTGGCCTATGCGAATCAAACATGCACACAAGTCCAAAAAAATCATACAAACTTGCTCGCGCGATCAAATCATCAAAATAACACCTAGAACTCTAAATTTAGCACCAAATCAAATGAAATTCTCAAGAACACTTTAAAACTTCTAATTTCTCAACGCGACGTCCGAATCATGTCAAATCAACTCCATTTCTCACCAAATTTCACAGACATGTCTTAAATATCATAATGCCAAATATCAATCAATTCTTAAAAACAAATAATTTCCAAACTTTTAATTTTCATAAAAAATTCATAACTCAAGCTAGGGACCTCCAAATTTGATTCCGAGCATATGCCCAGGTCCCATAATTCGATACGGACCTACCGAGAACGTCAAAGCACGGATTCGGGCCTGTTTAGAAAGATTGTTGACCGAAGTCAACTAAAATCAACTTTTAAGGTAAAAATTTCTATTTTCATTAGTTTTCAACATAAAAGCTTTGCGGAAACCTTTTAAGGGTAAAAATGAGATTTTTAAGGCTTAAGAGCGCAGATTCGAGTTCTAAAATATAAGATGACCTTTTGGGTAATCACATCGGTTGTTTTGAGCTTTAGCATTCCATTCGGTGGTTTGAGGATTTGAGTAAATTCATATTATGTATTATGACATGCGTGTGTGGCTCGTTTTGGTTTTTGAGTTGTTCCGGATTGACTTAGATGAATGGTTCTCATTTTAGCAACTTTTAGTAGGAAGACTTGACCAAGGTTTAATTTTTAGGTAAACGTACTCGGAATCGGGTTTTAATGATTTGAATAAGTTTGTATGATGATTTTGGACATGTCCACAAAGTTTGGTTAAATTGCGATGAGATTTGGATAAGTTTGGGGCGTATGGTGATTGTTTTCGATTTCGATGTCGATTTCAGCATAAGGGTTACCATATTGAGCAAACGGCCTTTTCTTCATGCTTCAACTAAGCCATTATATCCGTGTCATAATTTTGGAACCATAGAAACTGAAATCGTTAAGTTTCGACATCATATGAGGATTTTATGGTCATTTCACTAAGAATTGGGCTGCCAGATTTGTTCATATTAGTTACGAAATTGCCACTGAATTCCTATTTAAAAATCTGCACTATTTCAATTTATTGAAACCAATATATATCCTTCATTATATGGTCAAATGGAGTGATTCAAAAGGCTAACGTATCTAGAATTGTACAAGGAATCCATTGGAGGTATCAAAAGCAAGTTTCAGGATCATTTGGTAAAAGAAAAAGGTAGAACAACATAGCATTTTTGGCTATCAATGTTGTTAGAAGTTTTCTCATCTTGAAAGTTTGGGTTTGGGAGAATTCAAGGACGTTCTTCAAGTTTCTTCCATAGGGTAAGGTCTAAACCATAACCTAAGTATTTCCCTTTGATTCATTCCCTTGGTTTAAGCTTTAATCCATGATTTTAAGTAAAAACCCATTTAATTCTTTAAATCAAGACCTAGAGTTATGTCGTAAATTGTAAAAATTAAAAATGCGTTAGAGGCGTTAATTTCCCAATTCCTTTTGGATTCTTGTTCTCCTATATTAGCGGAACAACATACTCGAATTTGGTGAGTTTTGGAGGAGTATTTCGAGAGATATGGGACCCAAGTAGTGTGGGTTGGACTCTTGGGTTATGAATACCCAAGAGCGATGTTTTAGCGAATTGCTTGAGCTATCAGACTCCAATTGAGTCGGTTTTCCTTCGTGTGATCTTGAATTGGTTCGGGCCTTGCTCGGGTAAGCTTGGATTCAGAATCCAAGACGAGCCCGGCGTTAACTTTTGTTGACTTTTTGGGGAAAATGTAAAGATCATAGCTTTGTTTATTGTAATTGGTTTCTATTACATTGCTTGATGTTATTAAGTCATTTTGGGTTAGATTTGAGCCGTGTAGAGGCGATTTTTAAGGGAAAAGCTATTTCGGAGGGTTGACTTGGCCTATTTGAGGTAAGTATCATGCCTAATTTTGTGGTGGGGAAATTACCCCTTTTGATTTGGGTTGATTGTGCTATTTGTGTTATGTAAAAGCCGTGTACGCAAACTTTTAATTTTTGTCAAAAATTAATAACTCAAGCTAGGACCTCCAAATTCGATTTCAAGCATACGCCCAGGTCCCATAATTTGATACGGACCTACCGGAACCGTCAAAGCACGGATCCGGGCCAGTTTAGCAAAAATATTGACCGAAGTCAACTAAAATTAACTTTTAAGGAAAAAATTCCTCTTTTCATTAGTTTTTAACATAAAAGCTTTCCGGAAACCTGCCTGGACTGTGCACGCAAATCGAGAAGTGTAAAAATGAGAGTTTTAAGGCTTAAGAGCACAGATTCGAGTTCTAAAATATAAGATGACCTTTTGGGTCATCACATCGGTTGTTTTGAGCTTTAGCATTCCATTCGGTGGTTTGAGGATTTGAGTAAATTCATATTATGTATTATGACATGCGTGTATGGCTCGTTTTGATTTTTGAGCAGTTCCGGATTGACTTGGAAGAATGGTTCTCGTTTTAGAAACTTTAAGTCAGAAGACTTGACCAAGGTTTGATTTTTGGGTAAACGTACTCGGAATCGAGTTTTAATTATTTGAATACGTTTGTATGATGATTTTGGACATGTCCACACAGTTTGGTTAAATTCCGATGAGTTTTGGATAAGTTTGGGGCGTATGGTGATTGTTTTCGATTTCGACGTCGATTTCAGTACAAGGGTTACCATATTGCGCACATGGCCTTTGCTTCATGCTTCAACAAAACCATTATATCCGTATCATAATTTTGGAACCGTAGAAACTGAAATCTTCACGTTTCGACATCGTATGAGGATTGTATGGTCATTTCACTAAGAATTGGGTTGCCACATTTGTTCATATTAGTTACGAAATTGCCACTAAATTCCTATTTAAAAATCTGCACTATTTCAATTTATTGAAACAAATATATATCCTTCATTATAAGGTCAAAGTGAGTGATTCAAAAGCCTAACTTATCTAGAATTTTACAAGAAATCCATTGGAGGTATCAAAAGCAAGTTTCAGGCTCATTTGGCAAAAGAAAAAGGTAGAACAACTTAGCATTTTTGGCTATCAATGTTGTTACAAGTTTTCTCATCTTGAAAGTTTGGGTTTGGGAGAATTCAAAGACGATCTTCAAGTTTCTTCCATGGGGTAAGGTCTAAACCATAACCTAAGTATTTCCCTTTGATTCATTCCCTTGGTTTAAACTTTAATCCATGATTTTAATTAAAAACCCATTTAATTCTTTAAATCAAGACCTAGAGTTATGTCATAAATTTTAAAGATTAAAAATGCGTTAAAGGCGTTTATTTCCCAATTCCTTTTGGAGTCTTGTTCTCCTATATTAGGAGAACAACATACTCGAATTTGGTGAGTTTTGGAGGAGTATTTCGAGAGATATGGGACCCAAGTAGTATGGGTTGGACTCTTGGGTTATGAACACCCAAGAGCGATGTTTTAGCGAATTGCTTGAGCTATCGGCATCTGATTGAGTGGGTTTTCCTTCGTGTGAGCTTGAATTGGTTCGGGCCTTGCTCGGATAAGCTTGGATTCAGAATCCAAGGCGAGCCCGGTGTTAACTTTTGTTGACTTTTTGGGGAAAATGTAAAGTTCATAGCTTTATTTATTGTAATTGGTTTCTATTACATTGTTTGATGTTATTAAGTCATTTTTGGTTAGATTTGAGCCGTGTGGAGGTGATTTTTAGGGGAAAATCTATTTCATAGGGTTGACTTGGCCTATTTGAGGTAAGTATCTTGCCTAACTTTGTGGTGGGGAAACTACCCCTTTTGATTTGGGTTGATTGTGCTATTTGTGTTATGTGAAAGCCGTGTACGCAAACTTTTAATTTTCGTCAAAAATTCATAACTCAAGCTAGGGACCTCCAAATTCGATTTTGAGCATACGCCCAGGTCCCATAATTTGATACGGACCTACCGGAATCGTCAAAGCACAGATTCGGGGCTGTTTAACAAAAATATTGACCGAAGTCAACTAAACTCAACCTTTAAGGTAAAAATTCCTATTTTCATTAGTTTTTAACATAAAAGCTTTCCGGAAACTTGCCCGAACTGTGCACGCAAATCGAGGAGGGTAAAAATAAGATTTTAAGGCTTAAGAGCACAGATTCGAGTTCTAAACCATACGATGACGTTTTGGATTATCACATCGGTTGTTTTGAGCTTTAGCATTCCATTCGGTGTCTTGAGGATTTGAGTAAATTCATATTATGTATTATGACATGCGTGTGTGGCTTGTTTTGATTTTTGAGCGGTTCCGGATTGACTTGGAAGAATGGTTCTCGTTTTAGAAAATTTAAGTCAGAAGACTTGACCAAGGTTTGATTTTTGGGTAAACGTACTCGGAATTGAGTTTTAATTATTTGAATACCTTTGTATGATGATTTTGGACATGTCCACAAAGTTTGGTTAAATTCCGATGAGTTTTGGATAAGTTTAGGGCGTATGGTGATTGTTTTCGATTTCAACGTCGATTTCAGTACAAGGGTTACCATATTGAGAAAATGACCTTTGCTTCATGCTTCAACTAAACCATTATATCCGTATCATAATTTTGGAACCGTAGAAACTGAAATCTTCAAGTTTCGACATCGTATGAGGATTTTATGGTTATTTCACTAAGAATTGGGCTGCCAGATTTGTTCATATTAGTTACGAAATTGCCACTGAATTCCTATTTAAAATCCTGCACTATTTCAATTTATTGAAACCAATATATATCCTTCATTATATGGTCAAATGGAGTGATTCAAAAGCCTAACTTATCTAGAATTGTACAAGGAATCCATTGGAGGTATCAAAAGCAAGTTTCAGGCTCATTTGGCAAAAGACAAAGGTAGAACAACTTAGCATTTTTGGCTATTAATGTTGTTAGAAGTTTTCTCATCTTGAAAGTTTGGGTTTGGGAGAATTCAAGGACGTTCTTCAAGTTTCTTCCATGGGGTAAGGTCTAAACCATAACCTAAGTATTTCCTTTTGATTCATTCCCTTGGTTTATGCTTTAATCCATGATTTTAATTAAAAACCCATTTAATTCTTTAAATCAAGACCTAGAGTTATGTCGTAAATTTTAAAAATTAAAAATGCGTTAGAGGCGTTTATTTCCCAATTATTTTTGGAGTCTTGTTCTCCTATATTAGGAGAACAACATACTCGAATTTGGTGAGTTTTGGAGGAGTAGTTCGAGAGATATGGGACCCAAGTAGTATGGGTTGGACTCTTGGGTTATGAACACCCAAGAGCGATATTTTAGCGAATGTTTTGAGCTATCGGACTCTGATTGAGTCGGTTTTCCTTCGTGTGAGCTTGAATTGGTTCGGGCCTTGCTCGGTTAAGCTTGGATTCAGAATCCAAGGCGAGCACGGTGTTGACTTTTGTTGACTTTTTGGGGAAAATATAAAGATCATAGCTTTATTTATTGTAATTGGTTTCTATTACATTGTTTGATGTTATTAAGTCACTTTTGGTTAGATTTGAGCCGTGTGGAGGCGATATTTAGGGGAAAAGCTATTTTGGAGGGTTGACTTGGCCTATTTGAGGTAAGTATTTTGCCTAACTTTGTGGTAGGGAAACTACATCTTTTGATTTGGGTTGATTGTGGCATTTGTGTTATGTGAAAGCCGTGTACACAAGCTTACTAGTGAGTATACGAGCTATATGTGATATTTTACCGGTTTAGATTATCTAGACTCTTTCCATACCCTCACAATACACATAACCATGGGTGATCCCATGTCATCCCAATCCATATAAGCCTGACAACACCACCTAACAGGGGATCCTTACTTCAACCTTAGTCCATAAACCTAAAAACCCAAATCCCCAACATCCGAAACTCATTATATGACCCGATTCTTTCATCTATGCACTGTATAACTCTATACAAGCTGTATCAATCCATAACCAAATCTCAAGACATAATCACATGATATATCACATAACTCAAATACTCATAGCAATAACTTCTAATCGCAATAGTTGCTCGATAACCAACCCGACACCGGTAACAAACCTCATATCAACTGAAAGCTTGTTCTGGACAAGCCGTGGATCTCTCTTGCCCTATAAGAAACCGTAGCAAAAATCTAAGCCGCCAGTGACACAATTCTTGTAATCATACCTTAATCAAAACCAATGGCACTCAGTTCAGGCCCAATAACCTCACCACATCCAATAGAAGCTACTCGACCGACTTGTCACACAAATCCTACTTAGAGCCATATACCATGCAATCAGAGCACCAACGAACAATAGCTCAAATGTACCCAATGATGGAAAAAAAGTGGAAATGAAGAAAACATCCCCAACTTAATAGACACCACCACGAAGCGCAATGCTATCAATACACCACACAAGGGGAAACATAACACACGAAAAAGGTACAAAGGATCATATCCTAGCATAACGCCGTTGCGATGCATGACCCAATCCAAACACCAGTCCATATGAAATACCTCAAGCCACAATGCTCAAAATCAACAACCATACGCAATTTGTCATCAAGTACATGAAGTTCATGACCATAACCATAGAGAAATGAATAAGACAATATACCATAGACCGAAAAGACCATAACCAAGGCGCAATCAACCATTCAACACTACAATAACCATTTCAGTTGAATTATGCAACAAGGACCAAACCGAACCGCATCGTTTGTGCATATAATAAACAAATCAGAACGCCTTATAGCATAGAATAGTAACACATAGAACATATTAGAACACGAACAAGCTCAACTCTAACTGAATGACACACCTTTCAGCAATAACGGTGCTGAGTCAACAAATCTGACCCGGTGTAGAATACACATCCTCATTGGGCCTACCAATAGGCCCTCAAATCAACTCTGGTCATCCTTACATGGATAAATGGCCCTCCAAAACTCCACAATGACCTAGCCATAGCACGTACTACCATCTAGCTAACTTTGGCCACATCTTTACAGTCCGCAACCCCGAAATAACCTGCTTCTGAGAACTCTCTGTCTCCAAATGCATAGAACAGATGAATCACCATAGTCGATCCCAACTCCACCACTCGAATGAGTCACACATCTCTCATACATAACACCAATATTCAATCAACCAAGCGAGTAACACAATACCAATGATGCATCCGCAAGGAAAAACACAGTGCGCCTTTTGAAATGCGCACCCTTCTCAGGCAATATCTAGTAGTAATAACATTCATCTAGTAATTTGAAACTATTCATGTTGTCTAAGAATTCAGGACCTTCCCTTCAAAATTGAACTGTGAACTTGCACATGCAAATCTCAATCTCATTGGATACTGATAATGAATTTTGACCCTCATTCGAGGACGAATGATCCTAAGTGGGGGAGGATGTAAGGCCCCTTAAAATTTTACCTACGACCCAGGGTTTTGTGGTGCTGAGGTAGGCTTATGCGGTCCACTATCTATTTTTGCGGTCCACTATGTGGCCGCAAAATCGGTTTGCGGACTGTAGAATGCAACACGGCCCAAGAAAATTTTTGAAGAGGGTTTTGCTATCGATTATGTGGACGCATAATCATTTTTCGGGCCACACAATATGTCGCATTTTCAACATGAATATTTGTGGATGGGGGATTTTGCGGGGTGTTATGCAACCGCATAACTGTTCTGCGGGCCGCATAATGGCCGCAGACTTTCCAGGTCAAGCGTAGTTCTTGGACCCTTTTTACAATCCCTTTTGCGGGCCGCATACTCATTTTACGATCTGGTATGCGACTGCAGACCTGGTTTCGTAGGGTTATGCTTGGGAAAATTGTACCCGATCCCATTTTTATAGAATGACTTTGGTGGTTATTTGGGCTGGTTCAAACATCTATTTTAGAGAGAGGATAGTGTTCAAGAGTGAGAGGCGGAATCCCCAAGTACCATGTTCATCAATCCTTGCTCAAGCTTTGAAATTCATCAAGGTAAACTCATAAGGTTTTCTTTCTAATAGGTAAGGTTTCACACCCTATTCTCCAATTTCGAATTTTGGCAGAAGTTAGGTAATGGTGAGTGTGATTCATGGGTATGAGATTTGTTATTTATGCATGCACGTACCAATAAGGATGGTGGGGAAGTCATTGAGCTAATATGGGTAAACTCTTGGTATTGAATTGGTTGTGGGGTGAAGGAAATCTTGTAGATGAACCTTGTAGTCAAATTTGCACACATAATGTTTGATGAAATGCTCAAATGAGTTGAACCCATGAACTATTTCCTAATTATGGTTCAATTTTGTTATGTCTCTAAATAGATTGAAGTTGATAGGATTTCCGGAATATTGTTGTAATTTAAGGAATGCCCAAAGAGAGGTATGTTGGCTAAACTTCTCTCTGAATTGAATCCCTCGGTGTTCTCGTAAGTTTCAAGTTTGAAGGGCCAAGCTCTTATTTCTCATGTTCCGACTTATTCCTTATAAATTTGACTATTCCGAATAAGCTTGTGTTGAAATGTATATACTAAAACTATGTGCCAAATGCTCCTACAATATTATGTTCTCCCTCGAAGATGTATTCAAATGTGACCAATGTGTTGAAATATTATGATTTCAATCATGTTTCTATTGCAAGTTATTTTGCCAAATTGTGGAAGAAACTCAATGTGCTGAAGTCTCTTATCGCCCATATATGAACTTAAAGCCGTGATTATAAATGCCTTATTGTTGATAATCGATAATGATGTTTGAAAGTGAAAGGAGGAGTATGAAATATGAAATACGATCGACGTGCCTTGAACGAAATTGCACTTGTGGCCACTAGTGCCAACGAAATGAAAAGGTGTGTGAAATATTATGAAATGAGCTTTAATTACATTTTATGATAAATGTTTTGGGACTATAGTTTAGTCATAGAGAAAGGGTAGGCTGATTTAACCTAAACCCAAAACTACACATGTCGATGTAGGGGTGATAGAGGGGTAAATCCTCGTATTGATGTGATGAGATTATTCCCCTTAATTGGGATGGGATTTATGTGACGAGATTATCCCCTATAATTGGGATGAGATGATTGCTAGTGGAATGTGATGTTGACCCACACGATATTGTGGTGAGACGGCTTAGCTGATCGGGCCGAGATCGGACCCCGTGCTAAAATCACGGTGGTATATCGGTACTAAAGATCTCCCAGCTTAAACATATTGAAATTTACTTGAAGTCTCCCATTGATTTCATATTCATTCTCATTGTATTGTTACTCATTCTATTGAGAGGGTGTTTATTCTTACATACTAGTACTATTCCATATGTACTAACATCCTTTTTGTCGGGGGCGCTGCATCTTTAATGGATGCAGGTGGTTCCACAACAGGCAGGTTCGATCAGTGATAGCGGTACACCCTCTTCCCAGTTGAATTGGTGAGCCCCACTTCATCTCGGGGTCATGTATCTTTTGTACCTTATGTATAATGTTTTGAGGTATAGCCGTGGGCCTTGTTTCCAGCACCATCAATATACTCTTATGTATCCAATATAGGCTCCGTAGACATAGTATGGGTTGTCTATTGGTGTTGGGAAAGTCAAACTAGTAATGTTGTATTTGTATCACATGTCCCACTTCAAACTATGAATGTGTAATGTATTATGAGACTTATAAATGAAGTAACTAATGGTAATCAACTGGTGTTGTTCACGTGATCCTCTTATTGATGAATTAATGGAAATGCACCTTCACTTTAATAATGGGTGAGTTCATGTAAGGCCCCCTAAAAGTTTTCTTTAAAACCCGGATTCCGTGATGCCGAAGTAGGCGTAGACTGAATAGTGCGCTGGGGAGTTGAAGGAAATAGTTTTTGCAAAAATAGGCATTTCTGCGCCCCATTATGCGGCCACATAATCACTTTGGTATGCGGTCGCATATGCGACCGCAGAACCTGTTCCGTAGCTTCATTTTTGGAGTTTTTAAAACCGACCCTATTCCATTTAAACACCTATGTTGGACCATTGTGAACTTATTTTCTGATATTTTTAGAGTGAGAGAGAGGGTCCAAAATTGAAAGTAGGTGTGCAGGTAAGCTTTGTAGCATATTTGTGATGAGAGTCGCTTTGCCTCCAAAAGATAATAGCTTACCTTTCCAGGAGTGTAATTTAGCTTTTACTTTCTGAACAAGATCATTGCAATATTGTTTTTTCTCCTTGTGTAGAATATTGGACACTCTAGATATGTCAATAGGAACTTACCTCTTTGAAATCCAGTGATTGAACCAACAGAATCAGACAGTTGGCCAGCCACATTGGCATGCATGTAATATGAACTCTTGGACTTGCTGATCAGTTGGCCAGAAGTTTGCTCAAATTCTGTGAGTACTTCAGTCAATTTTTTCAAAGAGTTTGTATCAGCATTGGCAAGGATGATTGTGTCATATGCGTAAGCCAAATGGTTCAGTGGATCAGTCCATTTGGCATACCATACCCTATGAAAGTCTTTTCTTCAAACAACTTGTTCATTGCTCTTGTCAGCACCTCAGCAGATAAGATAAAAAGAGTTGGAGACAGAGGATCCCCGTGCTTAACCCCTCTTGTGGACTTAAAGAAGCAAGATAACTGACCATTCACTAGGACTGAGTACCAATTGTGAGACACCATATTCCATATCATATTTATGAAGTGCTCAACAAACCCCATTTTCCTTAGAACATGAAACGGATACTTCCATGATACCCTATCATATGCCTTGGTCATGTCAAGCTTAATCACAATATTAGCAGGCTTCCCCCTCAATTTTATATCACTAACAATTTCCTGAGTAAGAAGAATGTTATCAAAAACACTTCTTCCCTTTACAAAACCAGAATGGTTTGAAGATATCAAAGAAGGAAGGATCGTTTCCAACCTATCATGCAATACCCTTGAGATTACCTTGTTGATGAAGTTGCTTGGACTTATAGGCCTTAGATCTAAAAATTTCTGTGCTTGTGGTTTCTTAGGCAGCAAGACAAGGTTAGTATATGTGATTGATTTTTGCAATGAAGCACCTCTATAGAAATCATTTAGGATGTTAAAGATGTCCTCCCCAACAATGTCCCAACAGTGTTGAAAAAACAGGCCTGTAAAACCATCAGGCCCACTTGCTGTATCTGCAATTAAAGAAAATACTGCACCCTTAACTTCTTCAATGTTAGGCACATTATTAAGTAGGTCAAAGTTTGTGGTATCCCCTTTCTGTATGAATTGTGTTTGGAAGAAGTCTACTGCAGCATTAGATAATAGCTCCTGAGATTCAAGCCACGCACCATCTCCATTTTGAATTCTTTTGAGTTGAAGCTTTTGTCTCTTACCATTTACATGGTAGTGGAAAAATCTTGTGTTCCTATCAGCTTTAGTAAACCGACTCATACCAGTGTTTTGCTTCCAGAACTACTCTTCAATGGCAAGATACTTATTCAATTCAGCTTGTGCCTTTTGGAGAATAATCCTATTCTTAATTGTTCGTTCTTCTTCAAATAACAACTCCTCAACCGTAACAATATCCTCTTTAATAGAAAGTTGTTTAAAGATGTCACCAAATGTGATCTTACTCTAGTGAGAAAGTGCAGTTTTCACTCTTTTTAGCTTTTGTTTGAACATCAGAAATGGATCTCCAATGAAGTCTGCAGTCCAGTTCTGCCTTACTACATCACGGAATGTGTCATGCTTGCTCCAGAAATTAAGGAACTTGAAGGGTTTAACAAACTGCATACCCTCTTCCCCACAACATATGAACAACGGGGCATGATCAGAGCCTATCCTAACAAGGTCTTCAAGTTTAATTGTTGGAAATATATTTTGAAAAGGTGGATTAACAAATATTCTGTCCAGCCTTTTGAAGATGCATTCTGAATTTGCTCTACCATTCCACCAAGCGATTAGGCTTCCCTTATATCCAACATCAAAAGTGCACATGGGTTGACACAATCTACCAATCTCTTCATATTCAGGTGGGTATACAGGCAATCCACCAATCTTTTCATCCTCAGCCATTAATACATTAAAGTCTCCTCCAACCACACAAGGAAGCTCCATATCCTATGCAAAGTAATAGAGGTTGTCCCATCATTCCAGTTTGTCTAAGGATGAACATGTTTTGCATACACAAAGGTCATCATAATGTGTTTGCTAATGTCCTGATGATAAACTCTAATAGTGATCTGTTGCTCAGTATCTATTAACACCTACCACTTAATCACAACATCAATGAACAACCATATTTTTCCATTAATGTTTGATAAAGCAGCGTTAATACCTACCCTTCTTCTGTATCTATGAATATTTTTACAATTCTAAAAAGGTTCCATCACAACAACAATGAAGAAACCATGTTCTCTTTGCATATTGATTACCCTATGAAATGCCTGTTGTGTATTCACAAACCTTATGTTCCAAATTAGAGTTTTGATCATAATTTAGATTGTGAGGCTGCCCTTATTGGAAGAATTCTTTTCGGTTGGTAAACCACCTTGTTTTGCGCTTGTTTTCTTTCCTTTTTACCATTTTTATCTCCAACTATAGGAGATAGGTTTGCTTCCCTTGCTAGTGCCTTAAAATTTTCTGTTGTTGATTCATCCTCACCTTCCTCTTCATTTTTTCATGATCAACTATTGCCTGCTGAATCTGAACAGGTGTTACATTGTGTGTTACAAGGTCATGTACGTCTTGCATTGGAGACTTCCCAAAAGCACAAGCCATTTGAATTGGTTCAATTTTACATTCTTGATGAAGAACCATAGTATGTTGAGTGTCATCTGCATTTGTCTCCTTCATTACAATTGCACTATGATCAGTATCTCCCCCATAATGTTGCACCATTTCCATTGTTGGTCTGACCTCTGTAATCTCTATGCATTGTTCCAGTTGGATTAATTGTCTTTTTAGTATTTATTTGAATGTCTGTCGTAGATGTATCCTGTAAAACCTCTTCATGAACCATATTAGTCTGTACCTAGTTAAAACACCAACAAGAACATCATCCAGAATCTCCCTAGCTGCACTGCACTTCCCAACAGACCTGTTGTGTACTCTGTGTACTTGTTCTAGTTGTGTGTTGCCCCTTTTAACATTGACTACTATACTTCTATTTACTTCCGAGTTATATTAAACCTCTTGCACTTCATTACTCCATAATTGTCTATCAGCTGCAGTAGCTCCTGTGGACTTTGGTGATTCTCCAAATGTCGGCTAAGGTATCTACCAGCAGGAATTATTTAGAGTAACATTAAGAAGTTCCTTTTGAGTAGAAAATCTCCTTTGAACCCAATCAAATATCCTCTCATTTGTAGTTGTAACCTCATTTCCAGTATCAATAAGATCAGTGCTCATTCTGACATGTGGATGTTGTTTCCCAATGTCAACACTTTTCTCTACCTACTGCATCTCCCGCTTCTTATTGGATTCGTTTTCTTGCTGCATCTTATGTTGTATGTTATCCTTGTCCTTTTCAAGGGTATCCTGCGTAGTAGTATGGTCATGCACAACAAGAGGAACATCCACCTCCTTCGGAGGCCCATCCTGAACAACTTTAGGAATCTCCTGATGGTCAACCTTTCCTCCATTAACTTCAGCATTAGTAACTCTTGGAACGGGAATAGGATCTTTCACTCTTTCTAGTGCAATTCGATTAACAATTTGTGAATTTTGATTTAAACCTGATGACTTGTGAGGTTTATTCACTTGTGCATCAGAACCTTGTTCAATATGATTTTTGAATTTCTGCTGCTTGTTTCTTTGGTTCACACCCCTAAAATGTTTCTTCTTTTGAGTATGCCATTAATCCTTGGAATGGTTATCCCTTGGTAGTTGCTGAGTTGTTCCCTTGTGATTTAATCTTTCATGTTGTTCCTTGCTTTGGTCTTGGACCCCCATCTTTTGCTTGGAAATGTGATTGTTGTTCTGGCCTTGTAGGACCTGTTCCTACTGATGTTGAAGTCCATTTGGGTTTGTATTCCTGATTGTTGTTTGGTTCTCATTGTTGTTTGGTGATTCTGAAACTGCTTTCCTTTTGTCTTCCTCCTATTTTTTCCTGATAGAACAATAATATTCTTCGTGTCCTAGGTGTCTGCAATTTAAGCAATAAGTTGGTAGATTTTCATACACAACATCTAACTACTTGCCATCCCTATTGACATCCTACTCATCATAAAAACCCAACCACAAATGATGAGGCCTATATTGAGATAAATTTACCTACATCTTAGCTTTTGAAACACTTCCCCTGATTTTTTGCATAGAGGCAATGTGAATGTGGAGAACATTAGCAATAGGTGATAACAAAACAGATAGGACTTCCCTATAGTAGAAATGCCATAGGAGTTCAGTATAACTATCTAAACAGGGACAATAGGAGTATCCTCATTCGGATTAAAGTTAGGTGTCCAAGCTTGTAACTCCATTCTTTGACCATGAATATACATGAAATATTTTGTCCAGATAGTGGTATGATCATACTCATTGTCTAGGTCAATGTACACTATTCTAGCATTGAAATGGGCTATTTTAGCTCCCTCTCTGAGTTCAGTTTGTTCTACAAAGCTTCTCCTTATCTGTTCAATTTTAGGCATAGTGTTTAGGAATTTTCCCACAGTTGTATGTTGGCATATGTTAGCTAATGTCACCATGTAATCTTTTTTGGTGAAGATAACAATTGGTTGGCCATGTTTGGTAGTTATTTTGGGAGGTGTGAACTTTATTGAAGCTATTTCTACAGCCTGCCTGGCCCTCAATTTGGTAGCAAGGGATTGGGTGATGGTATGAGGTAGTGGAGCAGGGTGGGTAGCTAGTTTATTTGACTGGGCATTGGTATCATTAGGATTGGGTAGGGCATCTGTTTTGGTGGTCTGAATCTGGATCTTTTGGTCTAAAGTTGCTGGTTTTTTAAAAGTCTGTGGGTGCTTTGGTTTATCATAATTAGCTGAGATCTTGGGGGTTGTGTATGCAGGTTGTGAGGATGGTGTTTGGCTGAGATGTTACACTTGAGGAGGACTTTCTGTAGGAGTTATGTTTTGGTTGTGCGGGATAATTTTGAGGTGTTGTCTGGATGTTTGTATCACGCCCCAACCTCAGGGAGCGCGATCGGCGCTCAACCGAGTTGGCCGGGTCGAGAAAGCATGTTAGACACTTTCTACCCAACTCACTTATGATAAGAAAATGCATGTTTTTATTAGATAAACAGTAGAAGGACCGTATATATTAACATTACTAAACCATTTCATTTTGCTAGTTCCCTGTTAAGTTTCATAATACCTACATTTTGTGATTTAGTGGAACAAAAATCCAAGATACAACATAATCCGTTTGACCTTTCTAGCACCCATATACAACCCACATAGTGTCTACGAAGCCTCTAAAGATACAAAAGAGAATAAAGATGGTGCCGGCAATAAGGCCCCGACTATACCTCAAAGAGTGACCACAATATAATCAAAAGGTACAAAACATGACCTCGGAATGAAATGGGACTCACCGAGTCCGCTGAGAAGAGGATGCAACACTATCTGTGATCAACACTGTCGGCTATGTAACCACATGCATCTATTTAAAGTGCAGCGCCCCCGGCAAAAGGGACATTAGTACCGTCGAATAGCACTAGTATGTATAGCTAATACCATATCAATAGAATGAATAATAATACAAGAGTAACAATCAAGAATTCAATAAGAGCTTCAAATAATGTCAAACATCAAGTTAAGGATCACATAGATTTTTAAATCAATTCCCGCATTATTAGGTTGGATGGTTTTTAGTGCCAATATGCCACAATCCACAATACCACCGTGTTCTTACACGGAGTCCGATCTCGGCCCGATCGGCTAAGCCATGTCATTTGAGACATCAACCATATTCACTATTTCATTCACAATACCACCATGTTATTACACGGAGTCCGATCTCGGCCTCATAGGCTAAGCCATCTCATTTGAGACATCAACCATGTTCACAATTTCACTCACAATACCACCGTGTTATTTTACGTAGTCTGATATTGGCTCAATCGGCTAAGTTATCTCATTTGATACATCAACCATTTCAATCGGTCATCTTCATATTTCTTTCCCATCTTTTCAGCACATTGGCACAAGTGGCTTTAATTATAAATTCGTTCTTGGCACTTGGCCTTATTTCATAATTCAAGTTCTTTTCCACAATCCAACATTATTATTATCATCAATAATAACACGGTTTTCATTCAAGACTTTTGATTTCATATGTGAGCAATTAGAATTCAAGGCACATAGAGGATTTTCACCCAATTTGGCATAACGGTCTTTAATCGAATTTGACTTGAAGTCTAGGCATATTAGCACATATTATAAGTTTTGAACATTTCCTCAGATGACGAGATAACATGATGAAAGCATGGGAATACATATTACACATATATTTGCAAAGCAAGCACATTCAGGATAGCAATTTCTAGGGCGTTCAATTTGGGAATTACATCGATTGCATGAATACCGTGGGATTCAATTCTAAGAAGAGGGGGTTTAGCCAACATACCTCAATTGAGTCTCTTAAAACTCTAAAATGTTCCGGAATATTAGCAACATCAATCTATTTTAGCAATATAGCAAAATTGAACCCAAAATTAGGAAAACGATCATAATTCTAGCTCACTTGAGCATTCTATCAAACACTATGTGTGTATTAAGGTTCCATGTCCCTTTTATGAAACACTTCACCATCCCACACCCCATTCTTTTCTATATTTAACTCACAACCTCCCCACATACCTTAGGAACACATACATGCAAGGTAAGCACTCCCATCCCCATGAATTACCTTACTAATGGCCCATTCTAGTTACATTTTAAAATTTAAGAGTTTGGGTGATAGAATCTTACCTCTTAGGAAGAAGACCTAGGTGTCTCTCTTGATAATCTTCAAGGTTTTTAAGTGAGAATTGAAGAGTAATTTGATGAATATCACTTTCTCCCTCTAGGAACCTTGTTCTCACTCTAAATATATCCAAAAATAAGTTCAAAATGTTTCAAGGTAGATGTTTTAACGGAATAGGGTCGGGTTTAAAAACCCCAAAAATGAAGTTTCGGAATAGGTTCTGCAGTCGCATATGCGACCACATAATGGTTATGCGGTCGGCGAAATGACCGCAAAAAGTGGCCTTGGGAACTGGGCTAGCCTGCTTCACTCTACGGCCATTATGCGGCCCGCAGACCTATTCTACGGTCGCATCATGCACCGAAGAACCTCCCACCACAAAAGTCCAAGGACGATTATGCGGCCAAAGTGCAACCCACGAAACAGTTATGCAGTTGCATAATTGGCCGCAAAATTCACCTCAAAATTGGCCAAAAGGTTGCTTTACACTGTGGCCATTCTGCGGCCCGTAGAGTGATTATGCGGCCGTATAATGGGCCGTAGAAATGCCTATTTCTGCAAAAAATATTTCTTTCAACTCTCCAGTACATTGTTAAATCCAAACAGTCCGAACTACGGCGAGCTTATTTTGGTATCATGAAAATCCCGATTTTTAGGAAAATGTTTACGGGGCGTTACATCCTCCCCCACTTATAATCATTCATCCTCGAATGAGGATCAAGGTGCACTATTAGCAACTTATGCAGCTCGGTTATCATACCATACACCGGTAGCCCCAAAGTTGACTAACTCCCTAGATGCATCTATTATACAGCCGAGGCGTTCGGCCTGCTCCACAAGAAGAGAGAATACTCTACGAATATCCAATTTGAAGGCTATCACAAGACTTATACACAATGAAGCACTAATTCTATCGACGATCAAGTAACCTTCCAAAACTCAAAGTTAGTGAAGTTCGGTCTTTTCGAAGCTTTTATCAAGTTTCAATATAATTTAATCACTTTAATTATCAAGTAGAGTGCAAACAATACAAGTATTTCATGATATGGTCCTAAAACTACCCGGACATAAGCATGATTTATAGCTATGCACAGACTCTCGTCACTTATTGCGTACCTAACACCCAAAATTAGTAGCAAATAGTAATTTAAAACACCTATGGGGTAAATTCCATCTTACAAGGTTAGGCAAGAGACTTACCTCATCCCACAGCTCACTTTTCGGCCCATAAATTCACTCTAGAGCCTCAAGTTGGTGGTGAACAATCCGACGCTAGCCAAATATTATATAAATTAATCAATATACACTCAAAAGTTCATAATTTGTCTATTAGAGTAATTACCCAACCCAAATTGGAAGATTCCTAAAATTCACCGCCGGGCCCACGTGTCTAGGTTCCTAAAACTTTCAAAGATAAATGTTACCCATAACCTCACGAACCCAAATATATAATTTCTACTCAATTCCATGATCATTTTCGCGATCTAATCCCACTTTTATAAAAACCTAGGTTTTCCAATAACCTCTTTAAAGTCCCACAATTTTTATGTTACAATATACCCATAATGCATGAATTAAACTCATATTGTTTAGATATTACTTACCTCAAAGTGCTAGGTGAAAATCTCTCCTCAAAGAGCTCTAAAATAGACCAGCAAGTAAGAGAAATGGACAAAAAAGCCTAAGTCCCGACTTTTAAAACATTTTGCCCAGGTCTGCCTTCATCGCGATCGCGGACAAGCCATCGCGAACGCGAAGGCAACACCGAAGAACCCAGGAAAATCCCTCTTCACGATCGTGAGACGACACTCGCGAACGCGATGCACTTAGCTGCCACCTCATCGCGAACGCGTGCCCTCACTCGCGAATTCGTAAGGAAACTGGGTTGCCTAGGCCCTAGCCCTCAACTCTATGCGAACGTGACTGGTCTCTTGCAAACGCAAAGACCACTGGCCCCAAGCCTTCGCTAATGCGAAGCACAAAACCACCCAGTCTCCAATTCCTTCTTCGCGATCGCGAGGGTTCCGTCAAGTTCACAAAGAAGAAAACCAGAACAATACACCAACATATTTTTGACTTAGCTCCGAGCGGTCTGAAACGTACCCGAGCCCTCCGGGACCCCGTTCAAATGCATCAACAAGTCTATAACTGTAATACGGACCTTCTTGAACTCTCAAAACATGTAAAACAATATCAAAACTAAGAATCACACCGAAAACCAAATCGAATCAAGTTATGAACTTCAAGCTTTCCAACTTACTCCGAACATGCCGAATCATACTTAGACTACTCGGGATGACACCAAATTTTGCGTAAAAAGAAATAAATCACCATATGGAACAATTGCCAGACTCAGAATCCCAAACGGACCTCGATAACCCCAAAATCTACTTCAAACAAAACTTAAAGAACTTGAAAACTTTCAATGCGCCAACTTCTAATATTAAGCGTCAAAACGCTTCCGGGTTATCCAAAAGCTGATCCGAACACATGCCCAAAAATCATCATACAACCCTATTGGGACCGTCAAATCTCAGTTCCGAGGTCGTTTACTCAAAATGTTGACTCAAGTCAAACTTAACCATTATAAACCATTATTAAGGAACTAAGTGTTCCGATCTCAACATGAACCCTTCCAAACCTGAACCAACCATCACAGCAAGTCATAAAATAGTAAAAACACATACGAGGAGTCTAAATTAGGGGAACGAGGATCTAGAAGGAAAAATGACCGATCGGGTTGTTACATTCTCCACCTCTTAAATAAACGTTCGTCCTCGAACAGGTCTAGAATCATACTTGGAGTGCTGAATAGGTGTGGATATATGCTCCGCATATCCTCCTCGATCTCCCAAGTCGCCTCCTCCACTGGTTGACCCCTCCATTGAACCTTTACCACATAAATATTCTTAGACCTCAACTGGTGAACCTGTCTCCTCCTGATAACCCAGTTACTCATCTAGCTGAACCATGCTGTAGTCTAACACATGCGACCTGTCGGCATGATACTTCCTGAGCATAGACACGTGGAAAACCAGATGAACTCCCGATAGACTCGGAGGAAAAGCAATCTCATAAACAACCTCCCCAACTCGCTTCAACACCTCAAATAGACCTATAAACCTTGGGATCAACTTGCCCTTCTTCCCAAACCTCATGATTCCCTTCATCGATGAGACTTTCAAGAGAACCTTCTCGCCCACCATAAATGATAAGTCACGCACCTTCTGATCCGCGTAACTCTTCTGTTTGGATTGTGGTGTGTGAAGTTGCTCCTGAATTAACTTCACCTTCTCCAAGGCATCCTTCACTAAATCAGTACCATATAACCTACCCTCGCCGGGCTCAAACCATCCGATAGGCGAACGACATCTCCAACCATACAAACCCTCAAATGGAGCAATATCAATATTGGACTAATAACTGTTGTTATAAGCAAACTCAGCCAAATGCAAGAATCGTTCCCACTGAACTTCGAAGTCAATCACGCATGCTCTGAGCATATCTTCCCAGATCTGAACCATCCACTCCGACTACCCGTCGGTCTTCAGATGAAAGGTTGTGCTGAGCTCTACCCAGGTACCCAACTCGCTCTGAACTGCTGTCCAGAAGTGCGAAGTGAACTGGGGGCCTTTATTTGAAATGATGGAAACAGGCACACCATGCAACCAAACAATCTTTTGAATGCAAATCTAGGCCAATCTCTCTAAATAATATGCAGTCACAATCGAAATAAAGTGTGCCGACTTGGTCAAACTCTCGATAATGACCCAAACTGTATCAAACTTCCTCAAAGTCCGCGACAACCTAACTACGAAAACCATAGTGATGCGCTCCTATTTCCACTCAGGTATAACCATCTGCTGAAGTATGGCACCTGACCTCTAGTGCTCATACTTAACTTGCTGAAAATTTAGGCACCTCGCTACATACTCAACTACGCCCTTCTTCATCCGCCGCCACCAGTAATTCTGCCTAAGGTCGCGATTCATCTTCGTAGAACCTGGATGAATAGAATACGAAGAACTATGTGCCTCCTCTAGAATCTTTTTCCCTGAATCCATCGATATTAGGAACACATAGATGACCCTGGAGTCACAGAACACCATCTTCGTCGATAGTAACCTCCTTGGCACCACCCTGTGGCACCGTTTCCCAAAGAACTAGCAAGTGCGGATCGTCGTACTGACGAGCCTTAATATGCTCGAATAATGAAGACTGAGTGATGACGCATGCAAGAACTTGACTGGTCTTCGAAATATCCAACCTCACAAGTCTGTTAGCCAAGGATTGAATGTCCAAAGCCAATGGCCTCTCTCTATTGAAATAAATGCCAAACTACTCATACTCTCAGCCCTTATGCTCAAGGCATCCGCAACTACATTCACCTTGACACGATGATAAAAGATGGTAATATCATAGTCCTTTTGTAACTCAAGCCACCTACGCTGCCTCAAATTGAGATCCCTTTTCTTGAACAAATGCTTCAAGCTGTGATGATCGGTGTAAACCTCACAAGACACCCGGTAAAGATAATGCCTCAAGATCTTGAGAGTACGAACTATCGTGGCCAACTCCAAATCATGTACGAGGTAATTCTTCTTTTGGGGTTTCAGCTGACATAAATCATATGCAATAATTCGCCCCTCCTACATCAATACACAACCCAAGCCAATGTGTAAAACATCACAATACACAATATAAAACCCTTAAATGGAAGGCAACACTAACACTGGTGTTGTAGTCAATGCGGTCTTATGATTCTGAAAGCTCGCCTCATAATCATCAGTGCATTGGGACGGAGCACCCTTCTAGGTTAATTTAGTCAAAAGTTCTGCAATAGATGAGAAACCCTCTACAAACCGGCAATAATAACCTGCTAGCCCCAAGAAGCTCCTGATTTCGGTCGATGTGGTAGGACAAGGCCAACTCTGGACTGCCTCGATCTTCTTGGGATCTACCTTAATATCCTTGCTTGATATAACATGCCCCAAGAATGCCACAAAATCTAACCAGAACTCGCACTTGGAGAACTTAGCATATAGCTTTTGTTCCCGTAAGGTGTGAAGCATAACTCTCAAATGCTCCTCCATGCTACGCGAGTAGATCAATATGTCATCAATGAAGACAATGACAAACGAGTCAATGTATGGCCTGAACACCCGGTTTAACAAATCCATAAACGCATTCGGGGCATTGGTCAAGCCAAAAGACATCACCAGAAACTCATAGTGGCCATATCTAGTTCGGAAAGCCATCTCCGGAACATCCGAATAATGAATCTTCAGCTGATGACACCCCGATTTCCAGTCGATCTTAGAGAACACCCTGGCACCTTGCAACTAGTCAAACAAATCATCAATACGCAGCAACGGGTACTTGTTCTTAATGGTAACCTTGTTCAACTGGCGGTAATCAATGCACATCTGCATAGTCCCATCCTTCTTCTTTACGAAAAACACCAGTGCACCCCAAGGCGATACACTCATTTTGACGAAATCCTTTACTAGCAATTCCTCAAGTAGTTCCTTCAACTCTTTCAGAGCTATACGGTATAAATGGAATAGAGATAGGCTGGGTACCTGGATCCAAATCAATACAAAAATTGATATCACGGTTTGGTGGCATGCCTGGTAGATCAGAAGGAAATATATCGGAGAACTCCTGCACCACGGGCATTGAATCAATCGTCGGAGTCTCTGCAGCAGTATCCCCAACATAAGCCCTTCTCGACCATGTTTTGAGCCTTCAGGAAAGAGATAACCTGACTAGATGCACTAACAGATAAACCCTTCCATTCCAGTTTGGGCAATTCTAGTATCGACAAGGTAACAGTCTTGGCATGGCTAACAAGGATGCCATGGTACGGAGACAACCAGTCCATGCCCAAAATGACCTCAAAGTTGGTGATATCAAGCAACATAAGATCCTCTGTAGTCTCAAAACCACAGAAAGTTATGATACAGGACCGTTAAATCCAATCTACCACAACAGAATTGCCCACTTTCATGGATACATATACAGGAGTACCCAAGGACTCACGAGGAACACCCAAAAAATGAGCAAACAGATATGAAATATAGGAATACGTAGACACTGGATCAAATAGTACCGAAGCATCCCTACCACCGACAAAAATAATACCTGTGATCATGGCATCTGTGGCTACTACATCTAGTCTGGCTGGAAAGGCATAGAACCCTACCGGAGCACCAGCTGGCTGGCCTCCACCTCTAGGATGGTCCCTACCCACCTACCTTCTTCCCCTGGGCGGCAACTGGTGCACTAATCATGGGTTGGTGACCCTGCTATACTTCCTTGACCCGAAGCCTGGGGCCGAATCTCCTCACATGACCAAGATCCCCACACTCAAAACAACCTCTTTGTGGGGAAGATAACTGACCCTGAGTGTGAATCTGGGACCTTAACTCCTACTGGAGGAACCTTAAATAGCCGGTGGATGGTAGGAGTTCTCTGAAATGGCGCTAAAATAGGGCCGCACTGGGGAAGGCCGAGCAGGGGGCGGTCAGGGTCAATTCTATGCTATTCCTGCTAGGCCAAATGTCGTTGTTTCACATAGAGTGGTCACAAGTATTGTCACAGAATGCCACATGGATGCTTCTATATTATATGATCCTGGTTCCAATTATTTTTATGTATTACCATATTTTTCTCGTTATCTAGGTATGCCACGTGAGTCCTTAGTTTCATCTATTTATATTTCTATGCCACTGGGTGATACTGTTGTTGTAGACCATGTATATCCGTCGTGTGTAATGACTATTGAGGGATTGGAGACTAGCGTTGATCTCTTATTGTGTAGTACGGTCAATTTCGATGTGATTTTGGGTATGGATTAGTTGTCTCCATGCCATGCTATTCTGTATCGTCATGCTAAGACCGTGACGTTGGTGATGCCGGAGTTGTCAAGGATCGAGTGGAGAGGTTCTCTAGATTATGTTCCCATAAGAGTGATTTCATATTTGAAGGCCCAACGGATGGTTGGGAAGGGGTGTTGTCATATTTGGCCTTTGTGAGGGATGTTGGTGCTAATACCCCTACTATTGATTCTGCTCCAGTGGTGAGAGACTTTACAGATATGTTTCCTGTAGACCTACCGGGCATGCCACCTGACAAGGATATTGGCTTTGGTATTGATTTGGTACCGGGCACTCAACCTATTTCTATTCCTCCATATCGTATCGCACCAGTTGAGTTGAAGGAATTGAAAGAGTAGCTTCAGCAACTTCTTGATAAGGGGTTTATTAGGCCTAATATGTCGCATTGGGGTGCACCGGTTCTGTTTGTGAAGAATAAGGATGGTACTATGCGGATATGCATCCACTATAGGCAGTTGAATAAAGTTACAATCAACAACAAGTACCCTTTGCCGCGCATTGATGATCTATTTGACCAGCTTCAGGGAGCGAGGGTGTTCTCTACGATTGATTTGAGGTTTGGGTATCATCAGGTGAAGATTCAGGATACGAATATTCTAAAGATGATATTCAGGACCTGTTATGGTCACTATGAGTTCCTTGTGATGTCTTTTGGGCTGACCAATGCCTCAGAAGCATTAATGCATCCGATGAACAGTGTATTTTAGCCATATCTTGACTCGTTTGTCATAGTATTCATTGATGATATCCTGGTTTACTCGCGTAGTCAGAAGGAGCATGCGCAATATTTGAGGTTGTACTACAACGGCTGTGGGAGGAGAAGTTTTATGCCAAGTTCTCCAAGTATGCGTTTTGGCTCAATTCGGCGGTGTTCTTGGGGAACGTGGTGTCCAGTGAGGGGATTAAGGTGGATCCAAAGAAGATAGATGCGGTTTAGAGTTAGCCCAGACCGTCTTCAGCTACTACGATTCAGAGCTTTCTCGGCTTTGCAGGATATTATCGATGCTTCGTGGAAGGTACTCCGTTCAGGTGGTCGGATGAGTGTGGGTTTATCTTGATGCAAGATGGTAGAGTAATTACTTTTGCATTGCGCCAGTTGAAGCCTCATGAGAAGAACTACCATGTTTTCACGACTTGGAGTTGGCAGCCATCGTTTATGCTTTGAAAATTTGGAGGCATTATCTTTAAGGTATGTCTTGTGAGATATTTACGGATCATCGGAGTTTCCAACACTTGTTCAAATAAAAGGATCTAAATTTGAGGCAGCGGAGATGGTTGGAGCTACTAAATGACTATGATATTACTATTATGTATCATCCCGGGAAGGAAATATGGTGGTCGATGCCTTGATTAGAAAGGCGATAAGTATGGTAGACTTGTATTCATTCTTGTCGGTGAGAGACCGCTTGCAGCTGATGTTCAAGCCTCGGCCAACTAGTTCATGTGATTAGATGTTTTGGAGACTTGTCGGGTTCTAGCTTATGTGGTTTCTCGGTCTTCCTTATATGATCGCATTGGAGAGCACCAGTATGATGATCCCCATTTACTTGTCCTTAGGGACACAGTTCAGCACGGTGATGCTAAAGAGGTTACTATTTGGGATGATGGGGTGTTGAGGATGCAGGGCTGGATTTGTGTGCCTAATATTGATAGGCTATGTGAGTTGATTCTTTAGGAGGCCCACAATTCACGGTATTTCATTCATCCGAGTGCCACGAGGATGTATCAGGATTTGAGGCAGCACTATAGGTGGAGGAGGATGAAGAAGGATATAGTGGGGTTTGTAGCACGGCGCCTAAACTATCAACAAGTGAAGTATGAGCATCAAAGATCGGGCGGATTTCTTCAAAGGTTTGAGATTCTGGAGTGGAAATGGGAGCGTATCACCATGGATTTTGTAGTTGGGATCCCACGGACTTTGAGGAAGTTTGATGCTATTTGGGTAATTATGGATCGGTTGACCAAGTCCACACATTGTATTCCAGTTGGGACTACCAATTCTTCGGAGCGATGGGCTGAGATTTACATTCGCGAGATTGTTTGCCTTCACGGTGTACTAGTGTCCATCATTTCAGATCGGGGCACACAATTTACATCGCAGTTTTAGAGAGCACTGCAGTGAGAGTTAGGCACCCAGGTTGAGTTGAGTACCACATTCCACCCTCAGATGAACGGACTATCCGAGCGCACTATTCAGATATTGGAGTATATGCTATGCGCTTGTGTCTTAGATTTTGAGGATTCTAAGGACAAGTTTCTGCCACTTGCAGAGTTTGCCTATAAAAATGGCTACCAATCGAGCATTCAGATAGATCCGTATAAGGCTTTGTATAGGAGACGGTGTCGGTCTCTGGTGGGATAGTTTGATCCGGGTGAGGCTAGGCTATTGGGTGCTAACTTGGTTCAGATGCTTTGGACAAGGTTAAGTTGATTCAGGTTCGGCTTTGCTTGGAACAGTCTAGACAGAAGAGGTATGCCGATCAGTCGATTTGGGATGTTGGTTACATGGTGGAGGAGAAGGTACTACTTAAGGTTTTACCCATGAAGGGTGATATGAGGTTCGGGAAGAAGGGAAAGCTGACCCCTCAGTATATTGGGCCATTTGAGGTGCTTCCGAGGATTGGAGATGTGGCTTACAAGCATGCCTTGCCACCGAGTCTGTCAAGTGTTCAACCAGTGTTTCATGTTTCTATGCTTCGAAAGTATGTCGGCGGTCCATCTTATGTTTTGGACTTCAGCACGGTCCAGTTGGATGGTGATTTGACTTATGATGTGGAGCCAGTGGCCATTTTGGATCGGCATGTTCGAAAGTTGAGGTCAAAGGACATAGCTTCAATGAAGGTGCAGTGGAGAAGTCAGCACAGTCGAGGAGGCTACTTGGGAGATCGAGCAGGAGATGCGAAGCAGATATCCACATCTATTTGGTTCGGTTCCGGGGATGTTTCGAAATGAGTTGAGACACTTAGTATGAAGGTTGGAAGCATAAGTTGAAAATGTTGATCGCATATTGACTTATGTGTAAATGACTTTGGAATGGTGTAGGGTGATTATGGATTTAGGAGCGTGTCTGGATAGTGAGTTGGAAGTCCGTAGTTGATTTAGACTTGAAATGGCGAAAGTTAGAAAATTAGAAGTTTTGGAAATTGAGAAGTTTGATTGAGAGATGACTTTGTGGTTACCAGGCTCAGATTTTGATTTTGGGAGATAGTGTAGGTCCGTTATACCATTTATGACTTGTGTGAAAAAGCTGAGGTCAATCGGACTTGATTTGATAGGTTTCGGTATGGAATGTAGATGTTAGAAGTTCATAAGTTCATGGGAAGCCTATGCATTGCGTTCGCGTGAGCTGTTTTGCAATCACGTAGACTAAGTTCTGGGGGCACTTGAGTTTGTGCTTCGCGATCGCGAAGTTTTTCCCACGATTGCGAAGAAGGGACATCTAGGCAGACTTAAATATTTAAAAAATAAGGGTTTGAGGTTATTTCACAAATTTTATTTTGGGAGCTCGGTGTGGGGTGATTCTTGGAAAGATTTTCAAGGGAGTGATTGGGGTAAGTGATTCTTACTTAGTTTTTGTTAAATTCTGTGATTATATCTTTGATTTCATCATTTAATTAGTGATTTGGTTTGAAACATTTGGGAAAAATGGGGAAAACGTCTTAGGCCGAATTATTTTGCTTTTAGAGAGATTTTGGTATCAGAATTGAGAAATTGTAGTATGGTTGGACTCTTGGTTGAATCTGTGTTCAGATTTTGTAATTTTATTGGATTCTGAGACGTGGGCCTGGTGGTTGACTTTTGAGTTTACTTTTTGACTTTTAATTAAGAGCTTAGCATTTTCATATAGAATTGATTCCTTTAGCTCTTGTTGATTTTATCAAATTGTTTGTGGCTAGATTTGAGGCGTTTAGGGACCGATTCGCGAGGCAAAGGCTTGTTAGAGTAGAGATTTGCACGGTTTGAGGTAAGTAACACTTCTAAACTTGGTTCCGAGTGTATGAATCCTTGCAATTACGTGCTATGTGACTGGTGTTGAGGTGACGCGCATGGTAGGTGATGGGCGTGTAGGCGTGCACAATAGTAATTGTGATCTAGTTAATTCCGTGGAACTGTGTAGCTACCTTGTCTAAATATTATTACTGTACTCTATGTGTTAGAGCACTCGAGTTGTGATTTATGTTAGAAATCATGTTTAGGCTATGTGCTGGTACTGTTGGGACCCACAGGGGTTGTTCTTTGATGTAATGTTAGTTGCTTAATTGCACTTAGATACTCAGTCGCATTCATCATTGCATATCATATCTCAGTCTCTGTTATCGTATATTGTCACATCTTGTGTCAGTGATTTGGGCTGCTTAGCATGAGTGTTGTGAGCCTGAGAGACTGGAGAGATTGATGACTGAGTGAGGCCGAGGGCCTATTTGCTGGTGATATTTATGGGATCGGGATGCACGCCGCAATAGGCTTTAATGATTCATGCCAGGATTTTGCTTATTATAGCGCTTGGGCTGGATCTGCCCCTCCGGAGCCTGCACACCCACAGTGAGCGCAGTTTCTATTGATTCACAATATTTGATTCGGGTTGAATCTGCCTTGTACATTGGTGAGTGATTGAGTTTGATGAGTGATAATTGAGCTGGTCAGGTTGAGTTCTCCGAAAGTGTGACTACACAAAGCTTTCATTGTGTTGCATCACATACGATATTCATATTAGCATGTAGACATAGAGATGTTATATTCCTCATATCATACGTACTTGACATGTTTTATCTGTTCTGAGTTTAATTGTTAAACCTGGAACCATGTCTACATCCATGTACTGGTACCTGCAAATTATAAGTTTCTCTGAAATATTACTATTTTTATGTTCTGTAAATTTCTTTACTGTTTAATTATGTATTGGGAATGTATTATTCGGACTCGTCACTGCTTTCAGTCTAAAGGTTAGATTTGTTACTTAATGAGTTGGTTATACTCACGCTACACCCTGTACTTCGTGTGCAGATCCTGGTGTTTTCGGACACCTTGGTTGCTGATTACTGGTGTTTCATCGGTTCAGAGATCATCGATGTAGCTGCCTTGGCGTCCGTAGACCTTGACTTTCCTTCCCCTATCTTTCAGTTTTATTTATTCAGTTCTACTTTCTAGACAATGTACCAGACTATATCATTATATAGATGCTCATGTACTGAGTGACACCCGGGTTTTGGAAAACATTGTATTGAGCTGTGACGTTTTCATTCAGTTTTTATGAGACTTTTATTTACTTAAGCTTATTTCCGCATATTTTAAGTTTCAAGATGTTGGTATGTGTGAGTTGTCGGCTTGCCTAGTATTATGATAGGAGCCATCATGGCACTTGGGATTTTGGGTCGTGACAAGTTGGTATCAGAGCCTAGGTTACATCGGTCTCAAGAGTCATGAGCAGGTTTAGTAGAGACATGCGGATCGGTACAGAGGCGTCTGTACTTATTTTCGAGAGGTTGCCGAACCCATAGGAACACTTCACATTCTTGTATTCTTGTCGTGTGAATTTGTTAATTTCGGGAACTAAACTTTTGTTATTTTATTCTCTCACAGATGGTGAGGACACGTGGTACCGAACCGGACAGACAACCACAAGTACCACCAGCTAGGGCCACGAGAGGTCGGGGCCGCAGTAGGGGCAACGGTAGAGGAGGAGGTGCATCTCATGCAGCAGCTAGAATTGCACCTGTAGATCCACCAGTTGCTCCAGCTCAGGAACAGGTTCCAGGTGTGGTTGAGCTAGTGGGGTCATCTTAGGCACCAGCGGTGCCCATTGTGATTCCAGGTCTTTAGGAGGCGTTGGCTTAGATATTGACTGTTTACACTAGCCTTGCTCAGGCGATCTCTGTTCAGGCCGCACCAGCCATTTCTCAGGCCGGGGGAGGTACTTAGACTCCCACCGCCCGTACTCCAGAGCAGGTGGTGTAGGGACTTCAGACACCACGGGTACGACCCGCCCAGCCGGTTGCAGTTGCTCAGACCCAAGTGGGTCTCGTTATGAGTGATGAGGAGCAGAAGGGACTAGAGAGATTTGGGAGGCTCAGGCCTCCATCATTCAGTGGGGCTGAGTCAGAGGATGCTCAGGACTTCTTTCATAGGTGCCAGCAGATTCTTCGCACGTCGGGTATTCTGGAGACTAGTGGAGTGTCTTTTACTACTTTTCATCCATCAGGGGCTGCCTTCAGATGGTGGGAGGCCTATGAGAGGTGCAGGCCAGTCGCTGTTGCACCACTTTCATGGCAAGAGTTCTCCATTCTCTTCTTGGAGAAGTGTTTTTCCATAGATCCGCAGTGAAGAGCTGCGCAGGCAGTTCGAGCAGCTACATTAGGAGGGCATGTCTGTGACCCAGTATGAGATGACATTTTTAGAGTTTGCCCGTCACGTAGTTTGGTTGGTTCCGACTGAGAGGGAGAGGATTAGGAGGTTGATTGATGGCCTCACCTATCAGTTGCATTTTGTTATGACTCGGGAGAGTGTATCAGGTGTTTGGTTCGATGAGGTGGTTGATATTGCTAGGCGGATAGAATTGGTTCATAATCGGGAGCATGAGGAGAGAGAGTCCAAGAGGCCTCGTGGATCTGGTGCTTTCAGCAGTGTTCCCTCTGGTGGTCAATTTCACCACAACAGGGGTCGTCCTTATAGGCCCGCTCAGATGGCTCGTCTAGTTCATCGGCGCGCATCAGCTAGCCATGGTTCATATAGTGCTCGACTAAGTCAGTCATCTCTCAGTGAACTCCTAGCTCAGAGTTCATATCGTGCACCTTTAGTTCAGGGTTCATCTGCACAAGATTCCTCTAGTAGTAATTTTGGTTCTCGTGGTCCGCCTCAGTACTTTCCACTATTTTTTGAGAGTTGTTGTTTTATGTGCGGAGAGTTGGGTCATATGAAAAAGTATTCTCCCCTCCTTTTGGGAGGCCCAGTTTAGTAGAGGAGTCCGGCTGCGACTTCTGCACCAGTTACTTCACCACATGCTCAACCAGCTCGGGGTGGGGCTCAGGCAGCCAGAGGTCGCCCTAGAGGGGGAGGCCGATCAGGTGGCGGTCAAGCTCGATTCTATGCTATTCCTGCCATGCCAGATGTTATTGCTTTAGACAGAGTGATCACATGTATTCTCTCAATATGCCACAGGGATGCTTCTATATTATTTGACCCTAGTTCCAATTATTCGTATATATCATCATATTTTTCTCGTTATCTGGATATGCCTCGTGAGTCATTAGTTTCATCTGTTCATGTATATACCCCAGTGGGCGATACTATTATTGTGGACCGTGTTTATCGGTCGTGTGTAGTGACTATTAGGGGATTTAAGACTAGAGTTGATCTCTTATTGCTTAGTATGATCGATTTCGACGTGATTTTAGGTATGCATTGGTTGTCTCCATGTCATGCTATTCTGGATTGTCACGCTAAGACCGTGAAGTTGGCGATACCGAGGTTGCGAAGGATCGAGTGGAGAGGTTCTCTAGATTATGTTCTGTCATGCCCCGACCTCGGAGTGCGATCGGCTAAACCAAGATAACCCGATCAAGCAAGCCTACTAGATACTTTCTACCCGACCGTGCCTATGAATAGAGTGGAGATGTACTCCATTAATTAAACATTGAAAGGATTTCATAAACAACACCCATTTCATTACCATTAGCAGCTTCATTTAAAAGTTTCAAAATATTACAAGTTTATAGCTATAATGAAAAATATTTTTGCCAAATACCAACACTTCTAGTTCAATTCCTAATATCAAATACAACTCATAACTTGTCTACGCAGCCTCTAAGTATAACAGAAGAGTATGTGAAAGTGCTAGCAACATGGCCCCGGCTATACCTCATAAGACAACGTACAACATCAAATGACTTCAGGCTCGGAACAGAGTAGGGCTCACCAAAACCTGCTGAAGAGGGAGTAACTGCTAACGAGATCCAAAGATGCCCTCTGATGAACCACCTGCATCCATTGAAGATGCAGTACCCCCGACCAAAGGGACGTTAATACATATGGAATAGTACTAGTATGTAATGCTAAATGTCCTCTTTCAAAATAGAATGCCAATATAAGAAAGGAAAACCATGGAAACAGCAAGCAACAATCAATGATATCCAAATGCCAAGTTAAAACATAACAGTTTAGTACTGATGAACCACCATGAATTTATCATGGAGTCCGATCACGGCCCGATCGTCCAAGCCATCTCATAAGAGACATCCAATCACAATACCACCTTACTTTTAGCACAGAGTCTGATCTCAGCCCGGTCGGCTAAGCCGTCTCACAAGAGACATCCAATCACAACAACTTCTACACAAATCGGCCATGTCGCCTAACCCCAATGTGTGCGGGTAGAGGTGTAATCACAATTACAATCACTACTATGTGTGCGGCATGTCGTTCGATCTCGACCGGATCGACTAGGTCATCTCACCACAATGCCGTGTGGATTGACATCACCCTTTTGCTAGAATTAATCTCATCCCAAATAAGGGGAATATTCTTATCACATCAATCGCATCACAAATAAGGGGAATAATCACAATGCACTCTTACACCAGCACATGTAGTTTTGGGGTTAGGTTGTTCCCACCTACCCTTCCTCGATGACTTACGATACTCCTAAAACTATTCTTGATTTTCATACAAGGGAAACATAAATACAATTGCATTTAATTCATAACCTTTCACTCCATATATAGATTCATTAGTACTTTCAACCACTTACAACATCATCATTTCATTGGCTCTATTGGCCATACATATGATTCTTCTTTCATGGCACAATGGCCATATTTCATATTCCACAATTCCATTTCTTTACTTTCAACGATCATCATCATAAACATCAACATATAGAATATTACGGAAATCGCAATTTTATGTTCATTTGTAATGAAGACTTTAAATACATCGGATCTCTGTCCAAGAAATTGAGTAAAATGATTGGCAATCAAAGCACAAGTTAATATAAAAAACGAGTAACAAACCATTTATTCTTGAAGTACTTTTCCCCCAAAAGGGGAATGCACACTCATGAATATGTTAGAGCTTAAAACACATTAGCAATACTTACAAAGCATAACATTATCTAAAAGAGCCACATTTAGGCAATTCTATTTTTGAAGTCATTTTGAAATAGTATAATCAAGGCTCATTCCATAACGTCTGTCACAGCATTTCATTTTATTGGCATCATTGGCCACAAGTATAACTTTCATTATTGGCACGGTGGCCACACTTTATATCTTCAACCCACTTCTTTCACTTTCAAGCATCTTTATAGATTATCAATAATAATGCATTTAAAACCAAAACTTTAGGTACACATATGAGTAGTTAAGAGTCTTAACCACATCGACTTTTTCTCACATAATTTGGCATCATAACTTTCATTTGAAACACTTTTAAAAGCCATAACATTTTAATACACATATCATTCATGAACACATTCCCGAAGGATAACGTAGTGTGATAGGAACATTCAGAGCACATTTTGAACACATAACTTTCAACATTTTGTTTACTCGGATAATCCAATGTATTAGGAAAAACTCGGAACATGGGAATTAGGAACTTGTACCAACCATACTTGAAGCTTACGGGGATATTATGAAATTCGATTCTAAGAGAGAAGTTTAGGCAATATACCTTATTTGAGCTTTCCTTAAGTTACTACAATGACCCGCACTTTTAGCAATAATAATCTATAGGAAGATAGCAAAAATCGGTTAATAATTAAAAGAATACCCATGGTGTAACTCTCCTAGGAATTTTGTCAAACACCTAGCATGCGAGATAGACTACGAAGCCCTACAATGGTAATCCCTTCCTCCCTCAACCAATGTTAACAAGAACTACCCAAATGGTTTAATAACCCCACATACTACAAGATATTGGCACATGCATGGCCTAATTTCAATCCCACAATATACTTAGACTCTAAAATAACTTACATGGGTGGTATAGGGCAGGAACTTACCCTGATAGATTGTAGTCTAGTAAAATGATTCCCTTGAATCTTCAGGATTGGGGCAGGGATTGATGATAAATGCACTTCGGGATCCTTCCTCCCTTTCTAAAGCACTCTCCTCTCTCTAAAATATGTGATTAACAAAATAACCCTAAAGTCATTTTATAAGAAATATGGTTGGGTTATAAAATAGAAAAATAGACCCTCCGAACTCAGGTCTGCAGTTATAGAATGGACCGCATAATAGATATGCGGCCCGCAAAATGGGCGGCAAAAATGATGCAAAGAACTAGGCTGGTCTGGACCGGCCTGCGGTCCGTAGACCACTAATATGGCCGCCAGGTGGACTGCAGAATCGCCTAAAAAACTTCTTCATGCCAAATCTGTGATGGAAAATACGGACCGTGAAATGGATATGCGATCGCAGAATGGGCCGTAAAACGACCTTCAAAATTCAACCATTTTTCTGCTCAACTCCGCGATAATTATGCGGCCCACAAAACAGTTTTGCGGTCATGAAACAAACCCTATAATTGCCTTCTTCTGCCAAATATTTCCCTCAACTCCTCAGTACATTTATTCAACCAAAAAGGTCTGTACCGTGGCTCTCTTAGTATATCCATACACATCACTATACCTCGACACCACAAAACCTTAAATTCCTTGGCAAAGTTTTACGGGGCCTTACATGTTCCCAGTATGGGTGATTTCATATATGAAGGCCCAACGGATGGTTGGGAAGGGGTGTCTGTCATATTTGGCCTTTGTGAGGGATATTGGTGTTGATACCCCTACTATTAATTATGTTCCAGTGGTGCGAGACTTTTTGGATATGTTTCCTGCAGATCTGTCGAGCATGACACCCGATAGGGATATTGACTTTGGTATTGATTTAGTGTCAAGCACTCAGCCCATTTTTATTCCTCTCTATCGTATGGCACCAGCTGAGTTGAAGGAATTTAAAAAGCAGCTTCATAAACTTCTTGATAAGAGGTTTATTAGGCCTAGTGTGTCACCTTGGGGTGCACCGATCTATTTGTGAAGAAGAAGGATTGTACTATGCATATGTGCATCGACTATAGGCAGTTGAACAAAGTTACAATCAAGAACAAGTATCCTTTGCCGCGCATTGATGATCTATTTGACTAGCTTCAGGAAGCAAGGGGGTTCTATAAAATTGATTTGAGGTCTGGGTATCACCAGTTGAAGATTCGAGACTCGGATATTCTAAAGACAGTATTCCAGACCCGTTATGGTCATTATGAGTTCCTTGTAATGTCTTTTGGGCTGACCATTGCCCCAGCAGCATTTATGCATCCGATGAACAATGTATTTCAGCCATATCTTTACTCATTTGTCATAGTATTCATTGATGATATCCTGGTTTACTAGTCAGGAGGAGCATGCGCAACATTTGAGGATTGTACTACAGCGGTTGAGGGAGGAAAAGATTTATGTTAATTTCTCCAAGTGTGAGTTTTGGCTCAGTTCGGTGGCGTTCTTGAGGTACGTGGTGTCCAGTGAGGGGATTAAGGTGGATCCATAGAAAATATAGGTGGTTTAGAGTTGGCCCAAATAATTTTCAGCAACTGAGATTCGGAAATTTCTCGGCTTGGCCGAATATTATCGATGCTTCGTGGAGGGTTTCTCGTCTACTGCACCGCCTTTGATCAGATTGACCCAGAAGGGTGATCCATTCAGGTGGTCGGGTCAGTGTGAGGAGAGCTTTCAGAAAATTAAGCTTCCTTGACCACAACTCTAGTTCTAGTTTTGCCTTCATCTTCTGGCTCTTATACATTGTATTATAATGTTTCTCGGATTGGAATTGGGTGTGTCTTGATGTATGGGGGTAGAGTGATTGATTATGCCTCACGCCAGTTGAAGCCTCATGAAAAGAACTACCTTGTTCCTGACTTGGAGTTGGCAACCATCATTCATGCATTGAAGATTTGGAGGCATTATATCTACCGTGTGTCTTGTGACGTATTTATGGATCACCGGAGTCTACATCACTAGTTCAAACAAAAGGATCTAAATTTGAGGCAGCGGAGATGGTTGGAGCTTCTAACGGACTATGATATTACTATTTTGTATCATCAGGAAGGACAATGTAGTGGCCGATGCCTTGAGTAGAAAAGCAGTGAGTATGGGTAGCCTTGCATTCATTGATATCGGTGAGAGACCGCTTGAAACTGATGTTCAGGCCTTGGCTAACCGTTTCGTGACATTAGATGTTTAGGAGCCCTATCGGGATCTAGCTTGTGTAGTTTCTCAGTATTCGTTATATGATCGCATCAGAGAGCGCTAGTATGATGATCCCCATTTACATTTCCGTAGGGATACGGTTCAACATGGTGATGCTAACGAGGTTACTATTAGGGATGATGGGGTGTTGAGGATGCAGGCCCGGATTTGTGTGCCTAATGTTGATGGGCTACGTGAGTTGATTCTTGAAGAGTCCTACAGTTCGTGGTATTCCATTCATTCAAGTGCCATGAAGATGTATCAGGACTTGAGGAAGCACTACTGGTGGAGGAGGATGAAGAAGGATATAGTGGGGTTTGTAGCTCGATGCCTAAACTGTCAGCAAGTGAAGTATGAGCATCAGAGATGGGTGGATTTCTTCAGAGGCTTGAGATTTCGGAGTGGAAATGGGAGCGTATCACCGTAGATTTTGTAGTTGGGCTCCCTCGGACTTCAAGGAAGTTTGATGCTATTCGGGTGATTGTGGATCAGTTGACCAAGTCTACGCATTGCATTCCAGTTGGGACTACCTATTCTTCGTAGCAGTCGGCTGAGATTTACATCTGCGAGATTGTTCGCCTTCACGGGGCATGCAGTTTACATCACAGTTTTGGAGAGTAGTGAAGCGAGAGTTAGGCACCCAGGTTGAGTTGAGTACAACATTCCACCCTTAGACGGACGGACAGTCCGAGTACACTATTCAGAAATTGGAGGTTATGATACACGTTTGTGTCATAGATTTTGGGGGTTCTTGGGATCCGTTTCTGCCATTTGCAGTGTTTTCCTACAACAACAACTACCAATCGAGCATTCATATGGCTCTGTATGAGTCTTTGTATAGGACACGGTGTCGGTCTCCAGTGGGATGGTTTGAGCCGGGTGAGGCTAGGCTATTGGGTACTAACTTGGTTCAGGATGCTTTGGACAAGGTTAAGTTGATTCAGGATCGGCTTCGCACGACGTAGTCTAGACAAAAGTAGTATGCCGATTAGAAGGTTCACGACATTGCTTACCTGGTGGGGGAGAAGGTACTACTCAAGGTTTCACCCATGAAGGGTGATATGAGGTTTAGGAAGATGGGAAAGTTGAGCCCTCGGTATATTCGATCATTTGTGGTGCTTTAGAAGATTGGAGAGGTGGCTTACAAGCTTGCCTTGCCGCCTAGTATATCAAGTGTTTATCTAGTGTTTCATGTTGGTATGCTCTAAATGTATGTCGGTGATCCGTCTCATGTTGTGGACTTTAGCACGGTGTAGTTGGACGGTTATTTGACTTATGTTGTGGAGCGGATGGTCATTTGGGATTGGCAAATTTGAAAGTTGAGGTAAATGAACATAGCTGCAGTGAAGGTGCAGTGGATAGGTCAGCCAATCGAGGAGGCTACTAGGGAGACCGAGCGGGAGATGCGGAACAGATGTCCACACCTATTTAAGACTCCAGGTATGTTTCTAGACCCATTCGAGGATGAACGTTTGTTTAAGAAGGGGAGGATGGAATGTCCTGGCCGGTTGTTTTGAGTATTGTAGCCTCGTTCCCCTATTAACTGCTTATTGTATGCCCAATTGTCATTATGTGACTTTCTGGGGTTGTTGGTTCGGTTCCGGGGCTATTTCAGAATGAGTTGAGACACTGAGTCTCAAGGTTGGAAGCTTAAGTTGAAAAGGTTGACTAGATATTGACTTATATGTAAACGACTGCGGAATGGAGTTTCAATGGTTCTGATAGCTCCGTAGGGTGATTTTGGACTTGTGAGCGTGTCCAGAAAGTGATTTGGAAGTCCGTAGTTGATTTAGGCTTGAAATAGCGAAAGTTGGAAAATCAGAAGTTTTGGAAATTGAGAAGTATGGCCGAGAGTTGACTTTGTGGTTACCGGGCTCGGATTTTGATTTTGGGAGTTGGAGTAGGTCCGTTGTGTCATTTATGACTTATGTGCAAAATGTGAGGTCAATCAGACTTGTTTTGATATGTTTCGGCGTCGAATATAAAAGTTAGAAGTTCATAAGTTCATTAGGCTTGAATCGATGCATGATTTGTGATTTTAGCATTGTTTGATGTGATTTGACTCTTCGAGCGAGTTTGTATGATGTTTTAGGACTTGTTGGTTGGTTGAGGTCTCATAGGGCTCGGGTGGATTTTGGATGGTTATCGGAGTGGAATTTGACTTGGAGAAATGGCTGAAGTTTGCTGAAGTTTGCTGGTGTTCAGGTCTAGTTTCATTATACGCAATCGTGTGGGAAGGTCCGCGATCACGTAGGCTTATTTTGTGAAGCTGAGGTTTTGTTCTATGCGATTGCGAGTTTTG
>AWOL01S0070439.1:33471-45428 GCA_000715115.1 Nicotiana otophora | reverse complement strand
GTTGAGGTCAAAAAACATAGCTTCAGTGAAGGTGCAGTGGAGAGGTCAGCCAGTTGAGGAGGCTACTAGGGAGACCGAGCGGGAGATGCGGAACAGATATCCACACCTATTTAAGACTCCAGGTATGTTTCTAGACCCATTCGAGGATGAACGTTTGTTTAAGAAGGGGAGGATGGAATGTCCTGGCCGGTTGTTTTGAGTATTGTAGCCTCGTTCCCCTATTAACTGCTTATTGTATGCCCAATTGTCATTATGTGACTTTCTGGGGTTGTTGGTTCGGTTCCGGGGCTATTTCAGAATGAGTTGAGACACTGAGTCTCAAGGTTGGAAGCTTAAGTTGAAAAGGTTGACTAGATATTGACTTATATGTAAACGACTGCGGAATGGAGTTTCAATGGTTCTGATAGCTCCGTAGGGTGATTTTGGACTTGTGAGCGTGTCCAGAAAGTGATTTGGAAGTCCGTAGTTGATTTAGGCTTGAAATAGCGAAAGTTGGAAAATCAGAAGTTTTGGAAATTGAGAAGTATGGCCGAGAGTTGACTTTGTGGTTACCGGGCTCGGATTTTGATTTTGGGAGTTGGAGTAGGTCCGTTGTGTCATTTATGACTTATGTGCAAAATGTGAGGTCAATCAGACTTGTTTTGATATGTTTCGGCGTCGAATATAAAAGTTAGAAGTTCATAAGTTCATTAGGCTTGAATCGATGCATGATTTGTGATTTTAGCATTGTTTGATGTGATTTGACTCTTCGAGCGAGTTTGTATGATGTTTTAGGACTTGTTGGTTGGTTGAGGTCTCATAGGGCTCGGGTGGATTTTGGATGGTTATCGGAGTGGAATTTGACTTGGAGAAATGGCTGAAGTTTGCTGAAGTTTGCTGGTGTTCAGGTCTAGTTTCATTATACGCAATCGTGTGGGAAGGTCCGCGATCACGTAGGCTTATTTTGTGAAGCTGAGGTTTTGTTCTATGCGATTGCGAGTTTTGGTATGCGATCGCATAACTTAAAAGAAGCAGTGCATCTCGAACACATGGGCTAAGCCGCGTTCGCGAAGAGGAAAGGAGGTAGAAGCTGGTCATGTGCATTGTTCTATGCGAATGCGTGGGTCTGTCCGCGATCATGTAGTCCTGGGAAGCCTATGCATCATGTTCGCATGAGCTTTTATTCAATTGCATAGAGTAAGTTCTGGGGGCAGTTGAGTTTGTGCTTCGCGATTGCGAAGTTTTTCCCGCTATCGCGAAGAAGGGACATTTGGGCAGACTTAAATATATAAAAAATGAGGGTTTGAGGTTACAAATTTGATTTTGGGAGCTCGGTTTGAGGCGATTCTTGGAGCTATTTTCAAGAGAGTGATTGGGGTAAGTGATTCTTACTTAGGTTTGGTTAAATTCCATGATTATAGCTTTGATTTAATCATTTAATTAGTGATTTGGGTGAAACATTTGGGTAAATGGGGAAAACCTCGTAGGCCAAATTTTGGGGATTTGAGATAGATTTTGGTATCGGATTTGAAATAATTTGGTATGGTTGGATTTGTGGTTAAATGGGTGTTCGGATTTTGTAACTTTTATCGGATTCTGAGACGTGGGCTCGGGAGTTGACTTTTGAGTTGACTTTTGATTAAGAACTTAGCATTTTCATATGGAATTGATTCCTTTAACTCATATTGATTGTATCGAATTGTTTGTGGCTAGATTCGAGGTGTTAGGTGGCTGATTCGCGAGGCAAAGGCTTGCTGGAGTAAAGATTTGCATGGTTTGAGGTAAGTAACACTTCTAAACTTGGTTCTGAGGGTATAAATCCCTGAAATTATGTGCTAGGTGATTGGTGTTGAGGTGACGCGCATGCTAAGTGACTGGCGTGTGGGCGTGCACCGTAGTAATTGTGATTCAGTCAATTCCTTGGAACTGTGTAGCTACCTTATCTGAATATTGTTACTGTACTCTATGTGTTAGATCACTTGAGTTTTGATTTATGCCAGAAATCATGTTTAGACTATGTGATGGTACTATAGGGACTGCCGAGCGCAAAATACTCACTTGCATTCTGCTCGCTAATGAAATATAGTATAGTATAATATCATATCTACATGGATTGGATTTAAATAGTATTCTTATAGTTTATAGCTTATTTTCTATCCAAGATAATCAACAGTTGAGATTTATAAGATGTCTAACTAAAATTGATTAAGAATCTAAAGCTATTGACTAATGACAATCGAAATAAGAAATAAGCAAAGAAGGTTATCAATGGGAGACGATAGGGTTTTTATAGGATAGGTGCAAGATATATGTTCGGGATCTAACTATAGATAATTAACTTATAATCTTCAAGTAAGTCTCTCAAATTCACTCAATTATTAGTTCACACATTCAGCAGAAACTCCTCTCTCGATAAAGTTTCAACCTCGCGAGATGAACCAATTTTAGCTCGGTGAAAATATGCAAGAATGTGTAGTGGATTGGTCTTTATGAGAACCTCCCTCGATTATCCTCCTAACTAGGTTTAATAAATGATTCAACTAGCCTCTTTCGATTACTAAGAAGAATTAATGAACTCAACTAACAATATAATGCAAAGATATCACAAGTTATGCCTCTCTCGATTATATGAACTAGTGAATATAGATGCAATAATTATATCATCCAAAATTGCCTCAATACATAAAAATAAAATTATAATCCACAAACAATCATCAATACACCAAATCCATCAAACCCTAAATAGAACTACTCCATAGATATGGAGCAATTCATCACAAATAAAATAAAAGTATAGGAAAATATAAATTCAATCCAAATTCGGGTCTTGCGTCAGGAAGGAATGACGAAATCCTTGTGCTCGTGTTCATCCAACTCCTCCTTATCTTCCTTAGGTCTAAAGTATGTCAAAAGTCCAGAAAATAACATTTTCCATGTATTTATACCAAGTAGGGTCAGGCCCAGACGAAACCACGTTCTCCTAGCCAAAATTGGACATTGGCTCTGTAAAACTTAAACACGCATGCCGCATGGGGCGACGCGCCATGCGGGGCATTACTATGGATTTCCAAAGAGCTAACAATTTGACAGGCAGCGGGATTTGGCAGCCGCGGTGCATCATGGGTCGCCCCACGTGCCACAGTTGTGAAGTTTTCTCAGAGTACAGATTTTGCTTGTGTTTTGACATCCAGACTTGGTCCTCGACCCCTGAACACGATCCCGGCTTAATTCCTTGGGCTTTTACTCAGAGTTCAAAGCTCCAAATAGCTCGAATTAACTCCAAAACATCTACATAGCTCGGAATCACTCCTACAAGGCATAAAACACACAATATGTGCAAAACACTACCAATTAAAGCTCAAACACAAATTAAGTGCAGTGAATTAGAGTACAATAAGCGACTAAAACATGCAATTATAGCCTACCATCAACACCCCATACTTAACCATTGCTCGTCGTCGAGAAATCAAACTACACTTCATATAGACACGATCTTTTTAAATAACTCTCCTAACTCATCACACAAAGAATATTTAATAAATATTATATACAATACCGTAACATCCTCGCCTCGAGATTTGACTCAAACGCACCACGCATATTTCACAACCCGGTGACTTGCTCAAGATAGAGAGTAGTTCCACACAATAAAAGTTAAGAATAATTAGGAACTCAAGATAGAAAGAATACACTCACTCTCAAAAGTAATATTCATATTCCACAAAAGACATAGCATTGACGCCCGTAGTGTACTACTCTTCTAACTGAGCTCATTCAGTCAAGGATCAAGTAGGACTTTTATTGGTTGTAATGTAGGATGCAGGATGGGTAGGATACATTTGGATATAAGAGTGACTACACCTCCGTTAGCACTTTAATACATACAATTAACCATTCAAAACCCCACACTTACGTCAAACCATAACTCCACCTTCTCATCGATATACATTAACTCCCTACTTATTTAAGTATAATTACATCGAGAGTCCACTGTCAAGGAATATTTTTTAGAATCATACACTTAATTTATTTCTTTCTTTTTCAATTCATGTGGCTCTTACTTTTTCTAAACATTGCACCTTTCTCGTTATTTGAATAGTTCCACTCAAAAGCCAAACCAACCACCCCACACTTCAAGTTTTACAAAGTTCATAATAAATTCAAGTGCTCACGAGAGATAAAAGGTTCAAATAGATGGTCAATTCAAATAAATAGGTAGGGCTTGTAATGTGGTTGCCAAAGGAACATGATTACCGGCTCAAAGTGGTTAACTACGATACATAACAATTAGGCGAGTAAAAGCATATATCTGGCTCAACAAAGAAATGCCTATATCACTTCCAAGACTGAATAAAACTACTATTTTGCTTTGCAAACACACGGGGCAAGTTCTAAACATTAAATGCAATGCACAGAATGCACAAAACCTCCCACATACATCGCACATAACTCACTCAGGATTGGACTATTATGACACTCTAGTGAAAGCAGTTAAGCAAAGTTATGATCATACAATTTAAGGTACTTGTACAAGAGTCAAAACCTGAGCCCAAGCGTCGCAACTAAACAGTATAATAAAGTTAAGAGGTATTTCCTTCAATTGAAATCACAGCACACGGTTTCCTACTTCCGAATGAAACAAAAACTAACCACACCTGATTCAAACAAAACCCTTGGAAACGAACCGCAGTACAAAGAAAAACCAAGGGGAAATTATTACACTACCTACAAACCAAAATCTTTTTGTCGTTTTGCTTTCGACTTTAATCCCTCAAGAAACCTGTCGATGATATGCATCGTCGGGAAATATCAAATTTGTTTTAAAAAATTTATGTTTGTTTTCTATTTCTAACTACTACAACTAAAAAACAGAAAGCTAATATACATACATACAACATATCCCCCACTAAAACTTGACGAGCGCAAAACACACACTTGAATTTTCCTCGCTAATTAAATATAGTATAATATAATATTGTATTCACAGGGATTGGATTTAAACAGTATTTTCATAGTTTCTAGCTTGGTTTCTATCCAAGATGATCAACAGTTGAGATTTATAAAATGTCTAACTAAAATTAACTAAGCATCTAAAGCTATTGACTAATGACAATCGAAACAAGGATTAAGTAAAGAAGGTTATCAATGGGAGACGATAGGGTTTTGATAGGATAGGTGCAAGATATATGTCCGGGATCTAACTCTAGATAATTAACTTCTAATCTTCAAGTGAGTCTCTCGAATTCACTCAATCATTAGTTCACACGTTCAGCAGAAACTCCTCTCTCGATTAAGTCTCAACCTCGCGAGATGAACCAATTTTAGCTCGGTGAAAATATGGAATAATGCGTAGTGGATTGGTGTTTATGAGAACCTTCCTCGATTATCCTCCTAACTATGTTTCATCAATGATTCAACTAGCCTCTTTCGATTACTAAGAAGAATTAATGAGCTCAACTAACAATATAATGCAAAGAAGTCACAAGTTATGCCTCTCTCGATTACATGAACTAGTGAATATAGATGCAACAATTATATCATCCAAAATTGCCTCAATACATAAAACTAAAATTATAATCCACAAACAATCATCAACACAAGAAATCCATCAAACCCTAAAGAGAACTACTCCATAGATATGGAGCAATTCATCACAAATAAAATAAAAGTATAGGAAAACATAAATTCAATCCAAATTCGGGTCTTGCGTGAGGAAGGAATGATGAAATCCTTGTGCTCGTGTTCGTCCAACTCATCCTTAGCTACGTTCTCCTAGCAAAAATTGGACATTGCCTTTGTAAAAATTAAACAGGCGTGCCGCATGGAGCGACGCGCCATGCGGGGCATTACTAGTGATTTTTAGAGAGCTAACAATTTTACAGGCAGCAGGATTTGGCAGCCGCGGCACACCACGCGCCTCCCCACGTGTCGCGGTTGTGAAGTTTTCTCAGAGTACAGATTTTGCTTGTGTTTTGACATACAGACTTGGTCCTCGACCCCTGAACACGATCCCGGCTTAATTCCTTGGGCTTTTACTCAGAGTTCAAAGCTCCAAATAGCTCGAATTAACTCCACAACATCTACATAGCTCGGAATCACTCCTACAAGGCATAAAACACACAATAAGTGCAAAACACTACCAATTAAAGCTCAAACACAAATTAAGTACTGTGAATTAGAGTGCAATAAGTGACTAAAACACGCAATTATAGCCTACCATCAACACCCCACACTTAAACCATTGCTCGTCCTCGAGCAATCAAACTACACTTCATATAGACACGACCTTTTTAAATAACTCTCCAAACTCATCACACCAAGAATATTTAATACAAATTATGTATAATACAGTAACATCCTCGCCTCGAGATTTGACTCAAACGCACCACGCATATTGCACAACCCGGTGACTTACTCTAACACAGAGGTCGATGACATTACCTTTCCTTCGTGACTCAAGTGCCCTCACACAACAATAGAGAGTAGTTCCACACAATAAAAGTAAAGAAAAATTAGGAACTCAAGATAGAAACAATACCCTCACTCTCAGAAGTAACATTCATATACCACAAAAGACATACCATTGGCGCCCGTAGTGTACTACTCTTCTAATTGAGCTCATTCAGTCAAGGATCAAATAGGACTTTTATTGTTTGTAATGTAGGCTGCAGGATGGGTAAAATACATTTGGATATAAGAGTGACTACACCTCCCTTAGCACTTTGATACATATAATTAACCATTCAAAACCCACACTTACGTCAAACCATAACTCCACCTTCTCATCAATAGACATTAACTCACTACATCTTTAAGTACAATTACATCAAGAGTCCACTATCAAGGAATACCTTTTACAATCATACACTTAATTTATTTCTTTCTTTTTTAATTCATGTGGCTCTTACTTTTTCTAAACATCGCACCTTTCTCGTTATTTGAATAGTTCCACTCAAAAACCAAACCAACCACCCCATACTTCAAGTTTTACAAAGTTCAAAATAAATTCAAGTGCTCACGAGAGGTAAAATGTTCAAATAGATGGTCAATTCAAACAAATAGGGAGGGCTTGTAATGTGGTTGCCAAAGGAACATGATTACGGGCTCAAAGTTGTTAACAACGATACATAACAATTAGGTGAGTAAAAGCATATATCTGGCTCAACAAAGAAATGCCTATATCACTTCCAAGACTGAATAAAACTACTATTTTGCTTTGCAAACACACGGGGCAAGTTCTAAACATTAAATGCAATGCACAGAATGCACAAAACCTCCCACATACATCGCACATAACTCACTCAGGATTGGACTATTATGACACTCTAGTGAAAGCAGTTAAGCAAATTTACAATCATACAATTTAAGGTACTTGTACAAGAGTCAAACTCTGAGCCCAAGCATCGCAACTAAACAGTATAATAAAGTTAAGAGGTATTGCCTTCAATTCAAATCACAGCACACGGTTTCCTACTTCCTAATGAAACAAAAACTAACCACACCTGATTCAAACAAAACCCTTGGAAAAGAACCGCAGTACAAAGGAAAACCAAGGGGAAATTATTACACTACCTCCAAACAACAATCTTTTTGTCATTTTCCTTTCGACTTTAATCCCTCAAGAAACCTGTCGATGATATGCATCGTCGGGAAAAATCAAATTTGTTTTAGAACTTTTATGTTTTTGTTTCTATTTCTAACTACTACAACAAACAAACATAAAGCTAATATACATACATACAACATATCCCCCACTAAAACTTGACAAATACAAAACACACACTTGAATTCTGCTCGCTAATTAAATATAGTATAATATAATATTGTATCCACAAGGATTGGATTTAAACAGTATTTTCATAGTTTCTAGCTTGGTTGCTATCCAAGATGATCAACAGTTGAGATTTATAAGATGTCTAACTAAAGTTAACTAAGAATCTAAAGCTATTGACTAATGACAATCGAAACAAGGAATAAGCAAAGAAGGTTATCAATGGGAGACGATAGGGTGTTGATAGGATAGGTGCAAGATATATGTTCGGGATCTAACTCTAGATAATTAACTTCTAATCTTCAAGTGAGTCTCTCGAATTCACTCAATTATTAGTTCACACGTTTAGCAGAAACTCCTCTCTCGATTAAGCCTCAACCTCGCGAGATGAACCAATTTTAGCTCTGTAAAGATATGCAAGAATGCGTAGTAGATTGGTCTTTATGAGAACCTTCCTTGATTATCCTCCTAACTAGGTTTAATCAATGATTCAACTAGCCTCTTTCGATTACTAAGAAGAATTAATGAGCTCAACTAACAATATAATGCAAAGATATCACTAGTTATGCCTCTCTCGATTATATGATCTAGTGAATATAGATGCAACAATTATATTTTCCAAAATTCCCTCAATACATAAAACTAAATTTATAATCCACAAACAATCGTCAATAAACCAAATCCATCAAACCCTAAAGAGAACTACTCCATAGATATGGAGCAATTCATCACAAATAAAATAAAAGTATAGGAAAACATAAATTCAATCCAAATTCGGGTCTTGCGTGAGGAAGGAATGATGAAATCCTTGTGCTCGTGTTCATCCAACTCCTCCTTAGCTTCCTTAGGTCTATAGTATGTCCAAAGTCCAGAAAATAACATTTTCCCATGTATTTATACCAAGGAGGGTCGGGCCCAGACGAAACCACTTTCTCCTAGCAAAAATTGGACATTGGCTCTGTAAAAATTAAACAAGCGTGCCGCATGGGGAGACGCTCCATGTGGGCCATTACTAGGGATTTCCAATGAGCTAACAATTTGACAGGCAGCAGGATTTGGGCAGTCGCGGCATACCACGCACCGCCCCACGTGCCACGGTTGTGAAGTTTTCTCAGAGTACAGATTTTGCTCGAGTTGTAACATCTAGACTTGGTCCTCGAACCCTGAACATGATCCCGGCTTAATTTCTTGGGCTTTTACTCAGACTTCAAAGCTCCAAATAGCTCGAATTAACTCCACAACTTCTACATAGCTCGGAATCACTCCTACAAGGCATAAAACACACAATAAGTGCAAAACACTACCAATTAAAGCTCAAACACAAATTAAATGCAGTGAATTAGAGTGCAATAAGCGCCTAAAGCACGCAATTATAGCCTACCATCAACATCCGACACTTAAACCATTGCTCGTCCTCGAGCAATCAAACTACACTTCATATAGACACGACCTTTTTAAATAACTCTCCAAACTCTTCACACCAAGAATATTTAATACACATTATGTACAATACAGTAAGATCCTCGCCTCGAGATTTGACTCAAATGCATCACACATATTGCACAACCCGGTGACTTGCTCTAACACAGAGGTCAATGACATTACCTTTCTTTCATGACTCAAGTGCCCTCACAAAACAATAGAGAGTAGTTCCACACAATAAAAGTTAAGAACAATTAGGAACTCAAGATAGAAAGAATACACTTACTCTCAGAAGTAACATTTATATTCCATAAAAGACATACCATTGACGCCCGTAGTGTACTACTCTTCTAATTGAGCTCATTCAGTCAAGGATCGAGTAGGACTTTTATTGGTTGGAATGTAGGCTGCAGGATGGGTAGGATACATTTGGATATAAGAGTGACTACACCTCACTTAGCACGTTAATACATACAATTAACCATTCAAAACCCCACACTTACATCAAACCATAACTCCACCTTCACATCAATAAACATTAACTCCTTACTTCTTTAAGTACAATTACATCAACAGTCCACTATCAAGGAATATTGTTTACAATCATACACTTAATTTATTTCTTTCTTTTTCAATTCATGTGGCTCTTACTTTTTCTAAACAATGCACCTTTCTCGCTATTTGAATAGTTCCACTCACAATTCCAACCAACCACCCCACACTTCAAGTTTTGCAATGTTCATAATAAATTCAAGTGCTCACGAGAGGTAAAAGGTTCGAATAGATGGTCAATTCAAACCAATAGGCAGGGCTTGTAATGTAGTTGCCAAAGGAACATGATTACAGGCTCAAAGTGGTTAACTACGATACATAACAATTAGGTGAGTAAAATCATATATCTGGCTCAATAAAGAAATGCCTATATCACTTCCAAGACTGAATAAAACTACTATTTTGCTTTGCAAACACACGAGGCAAGTTCTAGACATTAAATGGAATGCACAGAATGCACAAAACCTCCCACATACATCACACATAACTCACTCAGGATTGGATAATTATGACACTCTAGTGAAAGCAGTTAAGCAAAGTAACGATCATAACATTTAAGGTACTTGTACAAGAGTCAAAAACTGAGCCAAAGCATCGCAACTAAACAGTATAATAAAGTTAAGAGGTATTGCCTTCAATTCAAATCATAGCACACGGTTTCCTACTTCCTAATGAAACAAAAACTAACCACACCAGATTCAAACAAAACCTTTGGAAAAGAACCGCAGTACAAAGAAAAATTATTACACTGCCTACAAACCAAAATCTTTTTGTCATGATATGCATCGTCGATGATATCCATCATCGGGAAAAATCAAAGTTGTTTTAAAAATTTTATGTTTTTTTTTCTATTTCTAACTACTACAACTAACAAACAGAAAGCTAATATACATACATACAAGATATCTCCCACTAAACTTTGACGAGCGCACAACACACATTTGAATTTTGCTCGCTAATTAAATATAGTATAATATAATATTGTATCCACAAGGATTGGATTTAAACAGTATTTTCGTAGTTTCTAGCTTGGTTGCTATCCAAGATGATCAACATTTGAGATTTATAAGATTTCTAACTAAAATTAACTAAGAATCTAAAGGTATTGACTAATGATAATCGAAACAAGGAATAAGCAAAAAAGGTTATCAGTGGGAGAAGATAGGGTTTTGATAGGATAGGTACAAGATAATTGTTCGAGATCTAACTCTAGATAATACACTTCTAATGTTTAAGTGAGTCTCTCAAATTCACTCAATTATTAGTTCACACATTCAGCAGAAACTCATCTCTCGATTAAGTCTCAACCTTGCTAGATGAACTAATTTAAGCTCGGTGAAAATATGCAAGAATATGTATGGGATTGGTCTGTCACGCCCCAGAACTGGGGAGCGCGATCGGCGCTCAACTGAGTGAACCCGGACGAGCAAGCCTATTAGATTTCCTTCTATCCAAACTCATCCATTAATAAGGATAATACATTATTTCGTTAATTAGACAATAAGGTGACCATGTCTACAATACCAATTCATTACCCTAAGATACTTCATGAATAAGTCTCAAACACACGCACACACCTTCATGATTCAAAGTGGAACGAGTGATGTAATCATAACACAACTTGTTTAACATTCCCAACACCCATACCCAACCCACACTACATCTACAGAGACTCTAAAATACCAAAGAGTATAATGATAGTGCCGGCAAATAGACTCTGGCTATACCTCAAAAGATACACTGCTATCACTGGTCAGTATCCTCTGCTGTAGAACCACCTGTATCCATTAAAGATGCAGCGCCTCCTGCAAAAGGTACGTTAGTACGTGTCGAATAGTACTAGTATGAAAACCAAACACCAATGCAAGAACTCGGCAATACAATATGAATATGATGAATCAGGGTGACAATAGAATAGCATAGATAGTCGTTTAAACCAAAGCAATCTTATTAAGAGTTGTCATTAACATTTATAGAATTTAAGATGACACCCCCTGTAACCGTTTCAACATAAAGCGACCCTGCCGCCTCACCCCAATGTAAGCGGGTTGAGGTGTAAGCATAACACCAAAACTCAACTCAAACGACCATGCCGCATAACCCCTATGTATGCGGGTGAAGGTATAACCACAGTACCAAAAAACCCACACAAAGCGGCCAGGCCACCTCACCCCAATGTAAGCGGGTGAAAATACATCAACGATACCAATACCTACACAAAGCGGCCATGCCG
>AWOL01S0070439.1:10530-28959 GCA_000715115.1 Nicotiana otophora | reverse complement strand
CCTCTGGTTAACAACGGCTCGAGACTCATCAATCAGAATTATGTCATCGGCAAATAGAATGCACCATGGCACCTCCCCTTGAATATGGTGTGTTAATGCGTCGGTCACGAGGGAGAATAAGAACGGACTGAGCGTAGAACCTTAGTGTAACCCCATTACAATCGGAAACTGCTCAGAGTCGCCTCCTACTGTCCTAACCCGAGTCTTAGCCCCATCATACATGTCCTTAATCGCCATAATGTAGGGAACCGATACACCTTTTTCCTCCAGGCATCTCCAGAGAACTTCTCTAGGAATCTTGTCATACCTTCGGAATTGTCGATCACTAATAGAAACTAGAATCTCTTCACAAGTCAATTTCTCATTAACCTTAATAGTCTCAACCGAAACAATGAGTGTTGGGTCTCCAACTACTTTCTTCAACATATACACATGAAACACGGCGTTAACTAATGACATCTCAGGTGGTAGCTCAAGCTTGTACGCCACCTCACCGATCCTCTTAGTGATTCTGTACGGTCCGACATACCTTGGACTCAATTTCCCTTTCTTACCAAATCGCGTTACACCCTTCATGGGTAAAACCATCATAAATACCCAATCATCTTTCTTGAACTCAAAATCCCTATGATGAACATCCGAATAAGACTTCGGATGACTCCGAGCAGTCTTCACCCGCTCCTTAACGATTTTAACTTTTTCCATAGCCTGATGCACGAGGTCTGGCCCCATCAACTCTGCTTCCCCAATGGGAGATCTACATCTCCTACCATATAAAGCCTCGAACGGTGCCATCAGAATACTAGCATGATAATTATTGTTGTAGGCAAATTCTATGAGTGGCAAATGATCATCCCAGCTACCTTTGAAGTCTATAACACAAGAACACAACTTATCCTCGAGCATCTGAATAGTTTGCTCTGCCTTTCCCGTCCGTCTATAGGTGAAAGGCTGTACTAAGATTCAACTGAGTTCCCAACCCTTGTTGAAATTTCTTCCAAAAACTAGCAGTGAATTGTGCTCCCCAATCAGAAATGATGGAAACTGGAGTGTCATGCAACCTGACTATTTCTTTGATATACAACTGAACATATTGTTCCGATGTATCGGTAGCCTTAACCGGCAAAAAGTGGGCTGATTTCTTGAGTCGATCCACAATCACCCAAATCAAGTCAAACTTAGGAGGAGTGCGAGGTAGTCTTACCACAAAGTCCATATTAATCATTTCCCATATCCACAATGGAATTTCTATGTTCTGTGCCAGCCCACCTGGCCTTTGGTGTTCCGCCTTCACTTGCTGACAATTTGGACATCTCGCCACAAAGTTCGCTACATGTCTCTTCATATCATTCCACCAATAGACTTTCTTAAGATCATGATACATTTTTGTAGAGCCGGGGTGTACGGAATACCTAGAATTATGAGCCTTACTCATGGTTCTCTCCCGGAGACCATCTACATTTGTAACACATAGACGTCCTTGGCACCTTAGTGTACCATCACCCATGCCAAGAGAAAATGCCATGATCTTATGTTTATGAATCCCCTCTTTCAATTATGCCAAAAATGGACTGTTGTATTGCTTCTCCTTGACTTTCACAACAAGTGATAATTCAGCCCTATTTTGCACAATCACAACTCCTTCACTAGAGTCCGCAAGATGAACTCCCAAACTAGCCAATCAGTGAACTTTCTTGGCCAATGGCCTTTGATAATCCTCCAAGTGTGCAAAAATACCCATAGATTTCCGGCTAAGAGCATCTGCCACAACATTATCCTTCCCCAGATGATATATAATATCAATGTCGCAGTCTTTAAGTAATTCAAGCCATCTTCTCTGCCTCAGATTCAATTCCTTCTGCTTAAAAATATATTGTAGGCCCTTATGGTCTGTTAATATATCCACATGGACCCCATATAAGTAATGACGCCAAATACTCAGTGCAAATACCAGCGCCGCAAGTTCTAAGTCATGCGTTGGATAGTTCTTTTCATGATTCTTGAGTTGCCTAGAAGCATAAGCTATCACCTTGCCATGTTGCATTAATACATAACCAAGACCAATTCTTGAAGCATCACAATATACTACAAATCCATCTGTACCCTCTGGTAAGGTCAACACCGGCGTCGTAGTCAATCTTGCTTTCAATTCCTGGAAACTCCTTTCACAAACATCTGACCATTGGAACTTAATTGCCTTCTACGTCAATTTAGTCAATGGATAGGCAAGGGTTGAGAACCCTTCCACAAACTTTCTGTAATACCCTGCTAAGCCTAAGAAACTGCGAATCTCTATTGGAGTTATAGGCCACGCCCAATTCTTCACAACTATAATTTTCTGAGGTTCAACCTTAATTCCTTCACTAGAGATGACATGACCTAAGAATGTAACAGATTCAATCCAAGATTCACACTTTAAAACTTTGCATATAACTCGTGATGATATAGGGTTTGCGGAACTACCCTGAGATGATCAGCATGGTCCTCTCGATTGCGTGAATATACATGGATATTCGTCAATAAACACTATCACAAAGGAGTCAAGAAAAGGCTTGAAGACTCGATTCATAAGATCCATGAAAGCTGCTAGGGCATTTGTTAGCCCAAAAGACATTACCAAAAATTCAAAGTGCCCATATCGGGTTCTAAAAGCTATTTTCAGAACATCCTGCTCCCTGATCTTCAATGGGTGATATCCCGATCTTAAATCGATCTTGGAGAAGTACCTAACACCCGGCAATTGGTCAAACAAGTCATCTATCCTTGGTAGTGGGTACTTATTCTTGATTGTGACCTTGTTAAGCTGCCGATAGTCAATACACATTCTCAGTGACCCATCTTTCTTTCTTACAAAAAGGACTGGTGCGCCCTAAAGCGACACACTCGGCCAGATAAAGCCCTTTTCTAACAAATCTCTCAATTGTTCCTTTAGCTCATTCAATTCTGTTAGTGCCATTCTATAGGGTGTAATAGATATAGGATTTGTGTCTGGCATCACATCAATCCCAAAATCAATCTCCCTGTCTGGTGGGATCCTAGAGAGTTCATCCGAAAAGACTCTCGGAAATTCATTCACAACAGGCACAGACTCAAGTGTAGGTGCCTCAGCATCGGTGTCCGTAGCAAGGACCAAATGGTAAATACACCCCTTGTTGATCATTTTCGTGGCCTTAAGGTAAGAAATAAACCTACCCTTGGCACTACATCATCACCCTTCCACTCAATAACTGGCTCATTTGGAAATTCCAAAACTAACAGTTCTGTTTCGGCAATCAAACTTGGTAAAACATGAATAAAGCCAATCCATCCCCATTATCACCTCAAAATCGACCATTCTCAATTCAATAAGATCGGCCACAGTGTCCCGACCACCCAACGTGACAACACAATCCGTATAAACGCGCGCGGCCAAAATAAACTCACCAACAAGAGTAGATACAGAGAACGATTCATGTAGATGTTTCACTTCTATCCCAAATTCCATAGCAACATAAGGAGTCACATATGACAAAGTGGAACCGGGATCAATAAGAGCATATACATCATGGGATTGGATAGACAATGTACCTGTGACAACATATGAAAAAGCCTTTGAATTCCGACGCCTCTGCATAGCATAAAATCTATTGGGTCCTCCTGAATTTTGTGCGCCACCCCTAGCTGCACCACGCCCTTCCAGTTCTAGGGTGCCACGAGCTGGAGGTGCTGTGGATATAGTAGCTGTAGAATTAGCTGGTTGCACCGCACCTCTGCCCATATTTCGGTGGGACGAGCGGCAATCCCTCTGAATGTGACCCCTCACACTGCCCATATAGTATATAGGTAGGTTCATGAAGCAGGCCCCAACGTGCACCCTCCCACAATTAGGGCATGGGAGCCTCCGCTGCTGAAACCTTCTATCGGGCCAAACTTGTTGGTGGGGTCCCCTGTTTCCCTGACTTGGTCCAGATGACTGTGCACTCATCGAAGACTGAGTGAATGATTGAGATGGTCATGATGACCCTCCCCTGAATGCCGACCTACCACCACCACTACTACAAGAACCACCAAAGTTTCCCACGGACCGGGCCTTATTGCTACTCTGACGCTCGATTCTAATATTCAATTTAAGGGTCTTTGTGGCCTAGGAAAATGCCACCATCTTACCATAGTTCATATCGGAATTCAAGGAAGCTGTAGCAGCCTCATTAATAACCAAGGGGCTAAGGCCCTGTACAAACCGGTGCACTCTAGCCTCCATGGTGGGCAACATGTGAATAACATACTTGGACAGATGCGCAAACTCCATATGATACTCCCACACATTTATACTACCCTACTTCAGGCTTTCAAACTCAACGGCACGGACTGCCTTAGTTTCGTTAGGCGAGCAATTATCCATAAAGGCATCTATGAACTCATCCCACCTTGCCGGAGGGCTTCCCTCCTCACGGGATTCCACCCACAACTAAAACCATGAATAGACCACCCCTTTCAGTCGGTAGGAGGCCAACTTCACTCCCTCCGTCTCTGGAGGATCCAACTGGAGAAACCTGTTCACTCTAGAACTAGTAGAATCCTCTGGCTGACTAGAAGAAGTGGTTGCAATATTTGATCTGTGGGCTTGGGAAGCTACTATCTGAGCCAACATCTTTATGGCTACCCTAAGATCAACATCAGAAACACCAGAATCGGAAGCTGGAACTCGAGGTGGAACTGGTATATCAGTTGGAGCGATCGTTGCACCCTCAGTAGGTGTAGGGACAGCTGCAGTCTGATCAATTGTATTAGAATCAGAGAGTGTAGTAACTGGAGGAATATTCTCACTCATTAAATATAGAATCAACTGCCACTCTTGGGGTGACATTGGCTCTTTGGCCAGTTCTTGCCTTCTTCTTAGGTGCCATGTACTGAAAATTAGAGCAATGCACAAGTTAAAGGAGGAACAATCTTACAATCAGCTTTATCGCACGATCGATAACATGCAAGAAGGGTATTATTCCTAAATGACCAAGTAGCATCCTAATTATAGATGTGGTCGACAACACACCGATAAAAAGGACTCTACTAGACACGGCTCTGAGACAACCTAGGACACTTTAAAACCTTGGGCTCTGATACCAAGTTTGTCATGCCCCGAAACTAGGGAGCGCGACCGGCGCTCAACCGAGTGAACCCGGCCGAGCAAGCCTATTAGATTTCCTACTACCCAAACTCATCCATGAATAAGGATAATACATTATTTCGTTAATTAGACAATAAGGAGATCGTGTCTACAATACCAATTCATTATCCTTTGCTACTTCATAAACAAGTCTCAAACACAAACACACACCTTCATGATTCAAAGTGAAACGAGTGATTTAATCATAACAAAACTTGTTTTACATTCCCAACACCCATACACAACCCACACTATGTCTACAGAGCTTCTAAAATACCAAAGAGTATAATGATAGTGCCGGCAACAAGGCTCCAGCAATACCTCAAAACACGATAACACATACGAAACAAAAAATGCACAACCCCGGAATGAGATGGGGCTCACCAAGTAAGCTAGGAAGAATGAGCACTGCTATCACTGGTCAGTATCCTCCGCTGTAGAACAACCTGCTTTCATTAAAGATGTAGCGCCCCCGACAAAAGGGACATTAGTACATGTCGAATAGTACTAGTATGAAAACCAAACACCAATGTAAGAACTCTAAAATACAATATGTATATGATGAACCAGGGTGACAATAGAATAGCATAGATAGCCGTTTAAACCAAAGCAAGCTTATCAAGTGTTGTCATTAACATTTACAGAATTTAAGATGAGACCCTTCGTATCAGTTTCCACACAAAGAGGCCCCACCGCCTCACGTCAATGTAAGCGAGTGGAGGTGTAAACACAGTACCAAAACTCTACTCAAGTGGCCCTGTCGCCTCACCCCAATATATGCGGGTGGAGGTATAGCCACAATACCAAAAACCCACACAAAGCGGCCATGCCAGCTCACCCCAATGTATGCGGGTATAAATGCATTAACGATATCAATACCTACACAAAGAGGGCATACCGCCTCACCCCAATATATATATGTGGGTGGTGGTGCAAAAACAATACCAAAATTATACACAAAGCGGCATTGCCGCCTCACCCCAATGTATTCGGGTGGAGGTGAAATCCCAATCACAATCTCTACACAATTTGGCATAATTGTTTCCTCATAAATCACGACTTTGAACCATAACATGTAGATACACAATCCATAGTTTGGAACACATCCTCAATTTATGATACAATATGATAAGCGCATTTGTAACATGAATTGAACATATATCTGTCACAAAACTTAATCGAAATACTCGATTTGTAATAAATATCTTGGAACTTACAAGGATATTGGGGTTCCAATTCCTAAAGAAGAGTTTAGACAACATAACTCAAATCTTCCCGTAATGACACTACAATGATCCACTACACTAAGCAACTTCAATCTACAATAACAACATCCAATAGGACCAATATTACTAAACATTTCCATAATTTAGGCCATTTAGGTATTTTATCAAACACCTAGTAGGCATGAATCTCTACCCCTCTTAACCATAGAATTAGTTCATCTAACTACTACAATTTACCAACAATTTATCCCACCATCATTCTTAAATAATTCATAACTTCCAACATCGCATACATGACCATCAACCCACACCCAACCTCTACAATGTTTATGTATTCAAATTGAGAACTTGTGGCTTCCAATCACCATACCATAAGTTCCAATACTTAATTCATACCCATATTCCCATAATATATCCATACATGTAAGTCTAAGGGGGGTAGGATTACCTTTTGGAAGAAGTTTTGCAAAACCCTCCTTTGAGTTCTTGAAGAAATTTCTTGAAGATCTATGTATTTTATGTGTAGATTTCATCAATACTAGTATAGAAATGATTGAATTTCACACCAAGATAATGAGGATTTCTTACCTTGAAGATGGGAGGAGTTGGTGGTCTTGAGAGAGTGGAGAAGAGCTCCAAAATCCGTCCAAGTGAAATTGGGGAATGAACCCCCAAGGCGAGTACATAAGGGAAAATCTTCCAATAGGGGTAGCGTGCCATCGCCATCGCCAAATGCCTATACTTCACTAGTATTCAAAGTTGCTGAGAGGGTTGGCATGCCACAATCCGCTCTTCGCATTGTCCCTAGCATGCTCCCAGTTATTTTCTTTTCAATTTCTTGCTTCTCCACTCACCCTCAATTGATACCTTGCTATGATATAGACCCCAGTTGACTTCCAAACATTCATAATGTATCCAACTTGTTACACACAAATTCTTCCTATTCCCAAAACTCCTTAATATGTTCCAACACACCTTTAACATATATTTTTATTTCAAAATGATGTGGTTATATCCCATAGGTCTCCTTTAATACTCAAATAGGTTATTCCCAAATACCGATGGCGCATATTTAAATCTTAAATCCTTAGGAATTTTAACGGTGCCTTACATGGTCTTTAGGAGAACCTCTCTCGATTATCTTCCTAAATAGTTTTAATCAATGATTCAACTAGCCTCTTTCAATTACTAAGAAGAGTTAATGAGCTCAACTAACAATATAATGCAAAGATATCACAAGTTATGCCTCTCTCGATTACATGAACTAGTGAATAAAGATGCAACAATTAAATCATCCAGAACTGCTTCAATACATAAAACTAGAATCATAATCCACAAAAAATCATCAATACACCAAATCCATCAAACGATAAAGAGAACTACTCCATAGATATGGAGCAATTCATCATAAAAAAAATAAAAGTACAGGAAAACATAAATTCAATCCAAACTCGGGTCTTGAGTGAGGAAGGAATGATGAAATCCTTTTGCTCATGTTCTTCCAACTCCTCCTTAGCTTCCTTAGGTCTAAAGTGTGTCACAAATCCACAAAATAACGTTTTCCATGTATTTATACCAAGTAGGGTCGGGCCCAGACGAAACCACCTTCTCCTAGAAGAAATTGGACATTGGCTCTATAAATATTACACAGGCGCACTGCATGGGGAGACGCGCCATGTGGGGCATTAGAGGGGATTTCTAGAGAGCTAACAATTTGATAGGCAGCGGGATTTGGGCAGCCGCAATGCACCACGCACCGAGGTTGTGATGTTTTCTTAGAATACGTATTTTTCTTGGTTTTTAACGTCTAGACTTGGTCCTCGACCCCCGAACACGATCCCGGCTTAATTCCTTGGGCTTTTACTCAAACAGCAAAGCTCCAAATAGCTCGAATTGGCTCCACAAAATCTACACAGCTCAGAATCACTCCTAGAAGGCATAAAACGCACAATAAGTGCAAAACACTACCAACTAAAGCTCAAACTCAAATAAAGTGCAGTGAATTAGAGTGCAATAAGTGACTAAAACACGCAATTATAGCCAACCATCAGTGACCCACAGTGGTCATTCTTTGCTGTCGAGTTAGTTGCTTAATTGCAGTTATGCACTCAGTCACATTTGTCATTGCATATCATATCTCTGTTTTTCTTATCGTATATTGTCACATCTTGTATCATTGATTTGGACTGATTAATATGAGTGTTGTGAGCCCGAGAGACTGGAGAGACTGATGATCTGAGTGATATTTATGGGATTGGGATCCACGCCACAATAATCTTTATTGATTTATGCCAGAATTTGGCTTATTATAGCGCTTGGGCTGGATCTGCTCCACCGGAGTCTGCACACCCACAGTGAGTGTAGTTGCTATTGATTCACGATATTTGATTTTGGTTGGATCTACCCAATACAGTGCTGAGTGATTGAGTGTGATGAGCGATAATTGAGCCGGTCAGGTTGAGTACTCTGAGAGCGTGAGTAGACGAGGCTTTCATTGTGTTGCATCACATATGATATGCATATTGGCATGTAGATATAGAGATGTCATATTCTTCATATCATACATACTTGACATATTTTATCTGTTTTGAGTTTAATTATTAAACCTGGAAGCATGTCTACATCCCCTTTACTAGTACTTGCAAATTATGAGTTTCTCTGAATTGGTCGGACTTGTCACTGCTTTCAGTCCAAAGGTTAGAATTATTACTTATTGATTTGGTTGTACTCACTCTACACCCTACACTTCGTGTACAGATCAAGGTATTTTCGGACATGGTGGTTGTTGATTCCTTGCAGTTCATCAGTTCGGAAATCATCAAAGTAGCTGCCTTGGCGTCCACAGACTTTGACTCTCCTTACCCTATCTTTCAATTATATTTATCCAGTTCTAAAATCCTCTCAAAAACCTCCAAACTCCGAGCTCAAAATGTTAGAAAAATGAAGAAAATCGCGAACCCTTATGTTTATATGTTCTGCCCAGTCAAACTGTACCTGCGATTCCAAAATCCGCTTCTGCGGTCCCGCTTTTATGGTGAAAACTCCGCACTTGCGGAATTCACTTAACTCACCGGGGGCTCGCACTTGCGCTCCAGGTCTCGCACCTGCGGAGGTGCTTCTGTGGCCTATGTTCTGCTTCTGCGGAAGCAGCCTACGTCGCTTAACTCCTTCACACTCTGCTTTTGCGCCCTCTTCGCCGCATCTGCAGCCTCGCAGGTGCGGAGAGGACCTCGCACCTGCGACCTCTGCCAATTCCCTCCTGGAACGCTTCTACGGCTCCCTTCTCAGCAGGTGCGATTAAACCAGTAGTCCTCAAGCTTCAGCAGCTCTTCAACTTCAAACCTTGATCTGTTAACCACCCAAAATCAACCTGAGGCCCTCGGGAACTAAACCAAACATACCAAAAAGTATTAAAACATTATACGAACTTAGTCAAACCATCAAATCTCCTCAAACAACATCAGAAACAGAAATCACACATAGATTCAAGTCAAATGAACTTTGAATTTCCAAATTCTACAAACGACGCCGAAACCTATCAAATCACGTTCGATTGACCTCAAATTTTGCACACAAGTCACAAATAATACTACGGACCTACTCCAGCATCCAAAATCGGAATCTGGCCTCGATATCAAAAAGTCGACTCCCGACAAAACTTCCCAAAAATTCAACTTTCGTCATTTCAAGCCTAATTCAACTACATACCTCCAAATCACAACCCGGACACGCTCCTAAGTCAAACATCACCCAACATAGCTAATGGAACCATCAAAACTCAAATCCGGGTTCATTTACACATAAGCTAAGATCCGATCAACTTTTCCAACTTAAGCTTTCAGTTATGAGACTAAGTGTCTCAATTCACTCTGAAATCTCTTCGTGCCCGAACCAACTAACCCGGTAAGTCATATAACAACTGTAAAGCACAAAAGGACCAGTAATTAGGGGAATGGGGCTACAACACTCAAAACGACCGGTTGGGTCGTTATATCCTCCCAATCTTAAACAAACGTTCGTCCTTGAACGGGTCTAGAAACATGCTTGGAGTCCCAATTAGGTGTGGATATCTGCTCCGCATCTCCCGCTCGGTCTCCTAAGTAGTCTCCTCCACGAGCTGACCTCTCGACTACACCTTTACTGAAGCTATATCCTTCGACCTCAACTTTCAAACCTACCGATCCAAAATGGCTACCGGCTCCACATCATAAGTCAAATCACAATCCAACTGAATTATGCTGAAAACCAAAACATGAGACGGATCGCCGACATACTTTCGGAGCATTGAAACATGAAATATTGGATGCACACTTGACAAGTTAGGTGGCAAGGTAAGTGTATAAGCCACCTCTCCAATCCTCTGAAGTACCTCAAAAGGCCCAATGAACCATGGGCTTAATTTGCCCTTCTTCCCGAATCTCATAACACCCTTCATGGGTGAAACCTTCAACAGGACCTTCTCCCCAACCATGTAAACAACATCACGGACCTTCTTGTCAGCATAAATCTTCTGTCTGGACTGCACCATGCGAAGCCACTCCTGAATCAATTTAACCTTGTCCAATGCATCTTGAACCAAGTCATACCCAATAGCCTAGCCTTCCCCGGCTCGAACCAACCCACCGGAGATCTACACCGTCTCCCATACAAAGCCTCATACGGAGCCATCTGAATGCTCAACTAGTAGCTGTTGTTATAGTCAAACTCCACGAGTGGCAGAAATGGATCCCAAGAACCCCCAAAATCAATGACAAAACCGCATAGCATGTCCTCAAATATCTGAGTAGTGCACTCGGCCTGTCCGCCTATCTGAGGGTGAAATGTTGTGCTCAACTCAACCTGGGTACCCAACTTTCACTGTACTACTCTCCAGAACTGTGATGTAAACTGCGCGCCTCAATCTGAAATGGCAGACACTAGCACATCATGAAAGTGGAAGATCTCTCAGATGTAAATATCACCCAGTCGCTCTGAAGAATATGTAGTACCAACTGGAATGAAGTGCACGGACTTACTCAGCCGATCCACAATTGTCACGCCCCGAACTTGGGGGGCGAGACCGACACCCGGTGCCTTACCTATCCTTGCATACCAACTTGCGACTAAAGGATTCTGAGCATATAATGTCATACTTTGGCCATGGGCCACATCGCAAGACAATTGTGATTACTGACTAAATCTCAATATAAAGTTGGGCTGAAAAGGCCGTCATAACTACTACAGCTAACAAACCAAGAAAATGTACATAAAAGGCCTACAAGCCCAACATATAGCATTAACTGACAAGATATGTCTACAAGCCTCTACTTATGGATATACTATGACCGGAACAGGGCCCCGACCTACTCATAACATATACATATATACAAAGATGTACGTAAAGCTCTAAACCCGGCAACTCTAAACGGTATGGAGCTTACCGATCAAGCTGAACTCGGGCAAAATCTAATGAGGAGGTCTACCTGTTTGCCTATCTGAACCTGCACGCATGAAATTCAGCGCCCTTAAAAAAAGGACGTCAGTACGAAATAATGTAACGAGTATATAAGGAAATATACTGAAAGATGAAACCGAACTGATAATATAATAGCTGAAAGCAATTGGGAGTCAAAGATGACCTGAAGATATGCTTACCTGCTGATACTGACTCCACTCTCTCAATATAGTAAGTAAAATAGTTGTTCGGCCTTATTAGGCTCGGTATATATATATAACGGCTCTGCGGTAGTAGCCTCGCTCATAGGCGCTCGGCCATACTAGGCGCTATATCTCGACCAACTGGGCTTGTTTATAGGTGCTCGGCCACAATAGACTCGGTATATAGCTTACCATCTGATCAGAGGTTGCCCAATATGGGCCTGCCCATCAATTATAGCTCGATTGTAATGAAAATATTGTAATACTGTATATATAGACTCTCTGATCTCTTGTCTGGAAAAAGGAAATGCTCAATTGAATATGAAGTCCCGATAAAGAGAATATTGTAACTTACAAGACTAGGAAAATATAGGTAAATTCCGGAATATGAATTTCTCTTTATGCCTCGTTATCAAACTCGTGTAATTCTGAGATCAAGCCAAAATGAATGAAGGGCTTAGCCTTAACATACCTGGAGTAGGGAAAATTCGTATAATATTCTTGGAAAAGGATGCACCGTACTCCTTTAGAACCGCAAAATTTTACGTTGCTAATAATTCTCGTTGGATTCCTTTTGGTTGCAAGAATTCACGTTGAGAGCTTGTAGGAAGATTCTTCTAACGTCTGGTAGTGTCTTTGTATTCAAGACATGAGAAAATGAAGTGTTTTTTGTACATTACCTTTACAAGTCTTAGTTTTCAAGATATTAAGAATGATGTGGTTTATTATTAACACATTGCTTGCCACCTGGCCAAAATGACTAAGAGTCATTTGGTTAAGAATTAACTTGCTGCCACGTTCTTGCTTTGGTCCTTATCCAAAGTTTTCAATTAATCCACCAGTAATTATTAATTAACTAGGTAATGTCCCATTACCTAATAATTAACAAATTACCCACAAAATTAAGAATTATTTCCACTTACTTAAAATACTACTCACTTTTCACATACCTTAAACACCTTACTATCATGGTCATGTGATACCTTGTATGGCACTAGTCCATAAATACCGAGTATTTTAGCTCGGGTCGTATTTTATCCCAACATGTTAAACTAGGACAAAAATTTGGTTTCTTTGACTTGCTTCCCCTACCACCTTCACGAATTTACTCATCATTTGTTTGAAATAGCATAATCCTTATAATCTCCAAGTAATCGTTTCCTTGGACTGATGTCAATTACCTTACGACAAATTGAACGTACAATACTACAGGGTGCAACATCATCGTAATTTAATACTGTGAAGCGTAACATCATCGTAATGTAGTATTGCAAGGCATAACATCATCGTAATATAATACTGCGGGATGTAGTATCCACGTAATATTGTGGGGCGTAACATCATTCCCCCTTTAGAACATCCGTCCTCGAATATTGACTGATGCTCTTATCATTTTCATAACTTATAGCTCTTGTGAATACCTTAATACTCTCCTTGCCATTTAGGCAGTTGTTCTGTGAATAAGTCCAAAGGCCAGGGCATTCCCCCCTTTAGGCCTCTTTTCTACGCCATGACTTGTGATCGAATTCCTTCCAATCTCGTAATTGTTGCTACCTTCTATCATGCCGCCTTTACGATACTGACCTTGTAAGTGTGTCTATGCGACTCTTCTCTCTTTTTTTCCTCCATCATTTAGCCAATATTTAGTCCTTACTTTGTAAATATATACAAGGCTTAATAGGATGCCTCTATGGGCATTTATAGGTGCACTGAAGTTCTTCGCTCGGTGCTTTGTAGAACTTGCGAATATGGCTATATCTTATTTCATAGACCTGGTTATCCATTCGTATGACTTTACTGCATCTACATAGGTCATAATATACCATAATTCTTTGTTCGATTTATCATTACTGAGGTCTGCAACCAACTCTAGGTTACTCTCGTTGTTTATCCTTAAGTCTAATGGTCTAATCTCATCTCATACTGTTGAACTTTTATCCATCTATTGTTGATTTACCTTAATGTTGATTCATCATCTACCACTGATAACTTGATTTTTTATGTAACACCGCTGATAGGGCTCGCGTCTCATCGGGGACATATGGAGTAATTAGATTGATCCACCTAGGGGTGATACTATACTTCCATAATCGTAATTTATAGCATCCCAATGTGATTCATCCTACGGGGATTATTCTAATCCCGTAGGACTTATGAAAATTTCAAATCATTGCTCAAGCGAAGGCCCAAATGTCATCCTTTATTTATCACAATTTCACCCTCATTCTGCTACCAGGCAGCATCCCATCTCTTCTAAATGCTACTAGTCTTAAACTCCTTTGAGTTCATTCAGGCTATATTGAGCTTTCTATAACTTAGAGGAACCATCAGCTCCTTTGTTTTCATGGGCTTAATCCCGATGACTTATCCATTTTCGTCACCTCCTCACTTGCCTTCTTATTATCCTTACTCTTGTCTTTCTAAAACCTTGTCGTTTTATCATACTTTAGCTTGCGACCCATACATATCTATTTATACTAGTGGCAGCCCTCCTTCAAACTTCCTTGCACCATAGATTTCCTTATGTTATCTTGGAACATCATGCGAAACATCACATCGTCTCTAACTCTTCTTTATTCTCTTAAATAGACCTCTCGGTACCTAGAAACCATAGGCTGGAAGATATGCCACTAACGACACTGCTATCATTCCTGGATACTGAATCCCAACGCTTCTAGTCTTTTACCTGAAGTATGGACCACTCTCATCCTTCTATACTTGAGTATTTTGTACGTTGTTCACTTTTACCTTACTTTAAAATATCACCTCACATTCTTCTATCACATTCATAACCTCTCTCCCACATAAGTATAAATCACATCCACCATTTGAAGCTCTATCATAATACTTGCACCCCTGGTGCCTATACAGTCCGGTGCGAGCTCCGTACTGAATTCTTATGAGGCTGGTATTTTTCTAACTAGGTTTATCGTAGAGCCGTTATAGAATATGGTTTTTGTGCTATCTCTCTTGCACCTCTGATATTAAGAGTGATTCTGCTATGTTCTAAATCATGATTCCTATAATATTTGGTCCAATAATGGGATTCCTGATGTACTTCGTTGATGTAACACTTTAGTTTCCTTCTTCTTCTGATCGGCCTTTATGTCGGCTTAAGTTATCTCCCGATCTGGGATTCATGGTATTAGTTATTTTGTTTAGCCTTTAATGGGAAGTGAGGAATATGCATGATACTATCCTTTAACAATTTAATCCTTCGTTTATGACCTGGGCCCAATTCTTTCTTTTAACATATACCAGAATCTTCTACGGTTGTATATGCTGCATGTATAAAACTCTGAACCCTTAAGTGCATTCATAACGTAACCAACTCTGGATCATTGATTGAATACTTCCTTTTGTTACTTATGAGCTTTCTTTAAACGTAAGCTATTACTTTTCCTGGTCTTTCTGCCCCCTTGTTGTGTGCATACTTAGCTTATCTTAGTTTCCACATCTGCCAGCATTATTGTGCAACTCACATGGTTTCGAATATTACTTTTTGTTTCATTTCCTGCTCATTAGCTCCGATAGGTGCCACTTTCTTATGGAGTGCATACAATGTTGAAGTGAGACTGCTACTACAAGACCATTTCTTCTTTAAGTTACTATGCTTAGGTTGAAGCCTTCTTCCTTATTTCCTCAGCTAGTATTTCATTATCGTACTTAGGGAAGACCCTCTGACTCTTGTAATGCTATGAGCTTATTACGGACCTTTTGATGTTCTTCCTTGCCTATAATCATCTGTAGTTGCTTACCTCCGTGCCCTTGTACTTGTAGGGTTGCTTCTGAACTGATATTTTAACTGCCTTCTCAGTGGCACTTTCTTTTATCCCCGTAACACTTATACGGTATCTTTAACTACCCCGACTCTTATTTGAATGTATCTCAAGTATTATAATGACATTACTGGGAGGCTGAATTCTCCATGTTGGGGTTTACTACATTTATCTTGCATGATCTGCTGATTTGTCTGTAACTTCTTGTCTAGTTATGACTAGGATCTTCCTGAATCAACTACTTACTACTCGTCGGCCCATTCTCATATCCATATTCAGTGTAATCTTTCTTGGGTTATTTCCTTGTCTTAACTTACCTCACGTACTGGCTCCTTATCTATCAATAACATCCCAGACAGGAACCCTTACTTTTTGTTTTGACGTCGTGCTTACATAACGTTCCAGAATCATAGCATATCTGTAACATTTGGATAAGTGCAATCTCATCCCTTTCTCATTTTTATCACATTCTTCATTTATCATTCCATATTCCCCCCTTTAGGGGAGTACTATGATTTGGAGCTATGACGACCTGCCTATAGATGTTTTTCCTCTTCATCTTTGGCGTCCTTTTACATCATTAATGACCCTTACTCGCCTTGTGGTAATCCTTCTGTACCAAGGATAACAAAATTCCTCACTCACGATGGTGACACTTAGTGTAACTAGCACAAACAATCCCTTAAGCTTAACTTGGCTCATATTGCTTGCTTTAGGGAAGCGTCACCCTGAATGACCATTCTCTAAATTCATCATGGATCATCTTCTGTTGTCCATTCTATTGTTGCCGGAATGCAATATGAAATTCTCATGATGCTGACTATTATCAAATCACTCAGTTCTTAATTCATGTTTAGTTTATCTTGTTCACCAGTCCATACTGATTTCCATTACTCTAGGGTCTAATTTTTCCTTCTGTTAATCACGTTAGAGTCGCGAACTTATTTCTCGAAATGAGGATGTGACTGTATGGCCCGTACTCTTTTGTTGTCTTAAGGCCCATCACCTCTCGTCTTTTTCTTCATTTAACTATAGATTCTGTAACACTCAACCGTTGCCATCCATGTGTCACATCTCACTCAAAATGCTTCACTATCCCTCTTCGCACTTCCCTGCTAATATTTCTATCTATTACTTTATTCTGAAACATTAACAAGACATTCTTTCGCTTTTGCCTCCCCTTGCCCCATCTATTGGCTCTTCAGGTTGCCTAACATTCTCTGTCTACTAGGGACAGGAGCCATACTAAGGTGATATTTATCCCTTCAAGGCTTCCAGTGCCTATCTTTGTAGTACTCATATCTAGCTGTACTATTTTGGAGTACACCATGTGGGTGTCTCACAAGGAGATCTATTAACACATTTGTAATATCCTTCGAAAATGTCAACTAACGCACACACTTCATCCACCATTTTAGGTGACTCTAACCCCAGCCGGATCGTGATATTATGTCCTCCTCTTAAACCATATTTGTTAGATCCCATAGAGCATAACTTAGATCGGTGTTGCCAATTATACATACCTCTGTTACTGTTGAAGGTAACTCAAAATACTTATATCTCTCTTCCTAAATTGTATATAATGTTCATCTCTACTAATGAGATACTTCATACCCTTCTTCACCTTGCTTCTTTTATTTGTTGAAACTTGTATTTACCTTCTAAATCTTTCATTGCCTTTCACCATAGGGGTGGACACATATTCCTGCCTTAAGGCTCATTTTCCAGAAGCTCACCGGGTTCTTCTGACTCAACTTTTTCACAACCGCATTCAATCCCTTACTAATCATCTTTCTAAATGTAGGCATTGCTGTATTATGAATAAGGTTGAGTTTAGGAAATTATGTTCTTACAACTGAGCTCTACCACATGATCTAGAGTAAGAAGAAAGAGTGACAGTTCTAAATTCCTTGTAGCTTCCTGATTATAAGTGCGGTGCACGACACACCCATAAGCAAGACTCTACTAGACACGGCTTGTAGACTCCCTAGGATAGTACTGCTCTGATACTACTTTTGTCACGCCCCGAACTTGGGGGCGAGACCGGCACCCGGTGCCTTACCTATCCTTGCGTACCAACTTGCGACTAAGGGATTCTGAGCATATAATTTCATACTTTGTCCATGGGCCACATCGCAAGACAATTGCGATTACTAACTAAATCTCAATGTAAAGATGGGCCGACAAGTCTGTCATAACTACTATAGGTGAAAAACCAATAAAATGTAGATAACAGGACTACAAGCCCAACATACAGCATTAACTGACAGGATATGTCTACAAGCCTCTACTGATGGATATAGTATGATCGGAACAGGGCCCCGATCTACTCATAACATATACATATATACAAAGATGTATCTAAAGCTCTAGACCCAGCAACTCCGAAGGGTATGGAGCTTACTGATCAAGCTGAACTCCGGCAACATCTAATGAGGAGGTCTACCCATTTTTTTGTCTGAACTTGCATGCATGAAATGCAGCGCCCCCAGAAAAGGGACGTCAGTACGAAATAATGTACCGAGTATGTAAGGTAATATACTGAAAGATGAAAGCGAAATGATAATATAATAAGTGAAAGCAACTGGGAGTCAAAGATGACCTGAAGATATGCTTACCTATTGATACTGACTCCACTCTCTCA